>VDFB02073469.1:0-35098 GCA_007258455.2 Sequoia sempervirens
AAAGACCAGAGACATGTTTTTTCCAAATTCAACAAATTTTCCCATAATCGGGTTCGTGCTCACCATCAAGATTGCATCTGGTTCAATATCAAGAAAATCGAACACATGGGTAATGTTAGGTTCTTTATTAGATTTCCAACGATGTAATTTTTTCACTTTCTAACAATGTTAAACTTTTCATCCATAATTTCTTTTTGATTATTACATTAATGCGTTTTTTCTTCAAAAGCGGTGTTTGGTATTTTTAAGCTATAAATTAACCGTTCATCAAAATTTGAAATAAATTATATTTTTAGAAACTAGACTCCATTCTACAATTTTAAAAAAATAAAATTTTAGAAAAATATTTTAGTTTCAAATAATTTGAGGGGGAGCACAGCCAAAATTCTACTTTTAAGGAAGTTCCCACTTAGAAAATTAATAAAAAATCAAATATTCATTAAAAAATTATGAGAAAATATCCAGTCCTTACTACATACTGTTATCTAACTTCTGACCGGAGTGATTTTAAAAATACTAAAAAAAAGTCCACCGTGCTCGGGTCACACAAGAGTTGCTATGTTATGTTTTTCTGACAGAAACAACAGCAATTTGAGTGTGTCCCTCTTTTGAACCCCTTAATCTCAATGATTTTCAAAATAAATTAGTAGTTTAGAAAGTAGACTCGGAGCACTGTGGTCCTTGTTTTTGTTCCATCAAAAAATTTTGAGTGTAGCTATCCTCAATTTCACGTCCATGGTAAGTATTTCCTGATTTCAAAAAAAAAGTGGCGACTTAAGCCCCTTTTTTGGGAACCATCTTGGTGCACTTACCCTGATGTCAAATCCAAACGGATGTGGAGAATCCTAAAATGCAACCTCTGAATGCACTGATAATGGTGGGCGTATAGTGATAACGTAACTTTCAAGGTAGAGGAGATGAATGTCCTCAAAATAATCCTTCAAATCTGTAATATAGGACTCAATGAACAAGAAAGATATGTCTGCAAGATAAGAGTCCAAAGTAGCTATGTCTGGAAGGTGAATGATGCCCTGCTGCACTAAATCAGGAACAACAAGAGATGTTGATGAAGTCTCAGTTTGAAGAGTAGGAACTATGAGACAAGCCTTTGATCCATCAGAACATGTAAGGGTGTCTAAATACTCAAGCTCCTCTAAAGTATCATGATCAAAGGGTGTATTCTCTCTCCAAGAAATGGGTAAGAGACAATCTGAAGCAGGATCCTCTGGGAATGGAGAGAGATTTGGGTCTCCATAGATCTCCCAAATATGTTTCCAAAGTGGGTGAGGACAATCAATGTCCGATATAGCCAACACAGTGTCATGATCAACACTAGACAATATAAGTCCTACTATGTAATTTGTAATGATATCCCATGCTAATTTTCCCTCTGAAGTGGTTGGTTCAGGTATGAGATCATACACATAAGGAAAAATATTAAGCCACCTACAATGAGATCATACACATAAGGCAAAAGATTAAGCCACCTACAATGTGTAAGTATGCCCTTTGCCCATGACTCATAATTACCCCATTCTAGAATAACAACTGAAGGGTGAGTAGAAAAACCCATGATAACTCTTCAAATGAGAAATCTAACCTTACTGCATTTAGATCAAATTAATATAACTCATCCCACACAAACAGAACCCATGTAGGTGCCAAAATGTCCAAGTAATTGAGCAAAGTGTAAAAACACACAAAGCCGAATAAAATTTACTTGGTAAATTTTTTGATGAAATAGACTATAGATCTAGAAATATCACTGCAACACCTTTCCAACGCCTATTTGTTTGCACAAAACGGAGTTTGGACGCAAAAGATACGCCCCCAGGAGTGAAAAACATAAGTTCTAACTTTGACTAGCAAAAACGACTGAAAAACGGAAAAATCAGAAAAAATAACCACCATCAACAGATTGGTCTCAGAACCAGCTTTCTGACGCCTATTTGTTTTCGAAAATCCGAGCTCAGACGTCCATTTTACACCAGATTTAGTGAAACAGCTCCAAAATGTTCAATTAGGTCCCCAGAGCCCTCAGGGGCTAAAAAAGACAGGCCCCTGGTCGCATGCAAGACCAGGGGCTGAAGAGTGGTGGTGGGTTGGGTGCTGGTGGCCCACTGGTGGTGTGCGAGCGGCAAGCAAGAGGCGCGTGGGTGGTGCTCCACTGCGGGCTGGTAGTCGGCTGGCGGTGAGCCGGTGGCCGGCCGCTGGTGGCAAGCCGGCTATGAATCGACGGAGATGGGGTGGTCCGCCGCCAAGCTGGTGGCCGCTTGGCTGAGCAGTAGTGACGCCCCTTGTTTAAAATTGCGAGCATAATTTTTTTAAAAACAAAACTTTTGTTTTTTGTTTTTTTTTTTGAAAATTTTGACCTTCAACGGCGTGCCTTGGGGCTGTACGACTGTAGGGCAATTTTTTTTTCCTTTTCAGTCGACTGTGGCCAAACTAGACAAATTTTATATGAAAATAGGGGTTTTTGGGCGTTGCAGACTCAATGGCGAGGTCCGTTTTGGCCCAAAAAGCCTAGAAAATTAGGCAACCCCCAGATCCACAAAAAACTCAAACTGAAAACTTGTGAAAGCTAGATCCAACCCTCGTAGCTCCAAAATCTTCAAAACAAGAACAGGTTGCAGCAAGTCAGCTTTGATACCATGTACAAGTTGTCAGATCCAACTTCAGAGTCCAAGAACACCTGCATGCAAATGGATACCTGTCACAAGGAAGAAAATAGAGAAAAACATACAAGGGTTTGAAGCTCTATAATATCAAAGATCTATTATCAGAACAAATTAATGAATATTTACAAAGATCAATCCTTAAAAGGAGATCAAGCATAACCTAAAAAGAAACCCTAATAGGTAGACATTTAATAATTAATATAATTATTAAATGTCACAATATGCAACTAAAGTGAAATCTTAAGAGTAGAATAAAGGTGACTTAATTAATATAATTAAGTGAAAACCTTTAATCTAACACCTCCACTTTCTCCTTCATCGGAGGATGTGAACTCCCCACATACGAGGCGAGAGGCATAGAAGAGGAGGAGAAAATTGTGACAGACACCACTGAGGTATTCAGCATGTCCATAGGTTTAGAGAATGGTGGGATGTCCGGTAGGGACATCAAAAGAGGCAGCTTGACTGAAGGAGCGATAAACACCTACACCTTTTTAGGATCAAGTGCACCTATGCTCACAATAGGAGCTAAAAGAAAGACTATATTTGATTGAATAGAAGTAGAGGGGAGGAGAGATGAGGATGCCTCAAAAGGCCCTGAAATAGAGGTGGTTGACTCTTCTTCCTTTCTCTACAAAGCATCCTACTCATCCGCTAGATCCTTTTGCTGGCACTTGCATTCGTGCACAAGGACGTTTCTATGACTCTTTGAGCTAGAGGATGGGTGCTAGGAAGGGATAGAAGGATCATGCTCAGCCATAGGAGCATCCATCACAGTCATCTCCATTAGAGGGATAGACTCCTAAATGGGAGCAGGAGGAAGAGGTTGAGAAATAGCGAGGGGAGTCAACTCTAGCACCTCGATGGCGGGTCTCTTCCCATTCACTACTTTAGGAACAAGAATGGTGGGAGGTTGCAGAGGAAAAGATATAGAGGATTCCTCCTGGGGACCCTTTCTTCTACCATATCGAATGGGCCTAGGCTCCATGGGAAAAATAGGAAGTTTGAATGCAAGATGCTTCGACTTTCGCCAAGTGGGCACCATAGGGTTCTCTTGAAAACATGGAGAAGAATCTGATGATGCCACAGCAGGGCGATAGGAAGCATCAAGCTGGATAGCAGAAGAGGAGGAAGAGAAATGTTGAGAGTGCTTCTCTTCTTCTCTTCTACACACCATGGCAGCATCACTGTAAACTTTTAAACATGCCCTATGTGAGGCAGCATAGGGAGAAGGAGGGTATCTCAATCTAGGCATTAAGCACTCTTTCTTGTACTTCTCATAGGTCTAGTACAAGAGGTCCTTCCTAGGTGGGAGCGGACCAATGGGTGCAGGCCAGAAGTGAAAAAAGGAATAGCTACCATGCACAACCAATTGTTTATAGCCAGTGTCATGGATCACATGCGTGTTGAACCCTCATGAATAAACTTTAGAAATTTATGCACAACTAAGGGAACTACATTCATAGCTACTAACCAAGGGATACCCAGCTTCACTCTAAAGAGTTCAAACCTTGGGATTATGTAAAAAAGCATGTTCACAAACTTAGTTCAAGCAAGGACCAAAAAAATGATGCCACCAAGGGGAGATACAAAAATTTTGTTATGCATATGGATGGTGCTTACAGGTGCATCATACCCATCTTTATGCAGGAAGTTAATTAACATAATCTCCCTAGTTAGAATATTCACCTAACACGTCAGGTGAACAAGAACACCTACTACAGTGTTTCCAATGATTTGCACAGGGATGTAATAGGAGACAATTCTCTATTAAAACCCATCAGTAGGTCCTATGAGGTGAAGGTTATACCTAGACCACCACTCGTAGGCTATGTAGAGGGGATAGGAAGATGCAAGAAGGAAGCCATCACATACACTAAAAAATACTCTCACAAAGCCCCCAAGGGTTCGAAATTGGACAGTGACCCAACTAAGGCTTCGTTCTACAATATTTGCAGAGCCTTCCAACTGTGCCTACTAGGGGTTGCAAGTTGGGTTGTAAGGTGAGACACCTCACAACTCTCACACCTACAACACTTCTAGGATGCGAGGAAAGGACCCTTCAACACTACTAAACAGAACCAAAACAGTTCACGTTCGGTTCACCAAAAATGTAAGAGAGGGAGACCAACCATGTCAAGACTCTAGGTCGCAACGAGCCGAGAGCGGAGGGATTCGCTAACTTACCTCATTCTAAAGGGATGTTTTAGGATGAGGATCAAGAGTGAAGAGCACTATGAAGTACTTTGGTCACTCTACAGACCCAAAAATCTATTTGGGGCTAGATGAGCCTATTTCTAGAGTTTGAACTGTACCTCAAACAACTCTCCATTTGAGGATGATAGCTCTAGTCTGGGATGATACCATGACACATTGTTGTCTCTCTAGCACACCCACGTTTGTATGACTAGAAAATGTAAAGTACAATAAAAAAAGGCCAAAAACCTACTTAATAGTCTAGTTGGTTGATTTTAACAAAAAGAACAAAATGATAAAGTATAGAAAATAAGTGTGAAAATAATAAAACAAGTAGATGAGAACTAGGGTGATGAGCACCAACTCACTAAAATTTTAGTTCACCAGTGAGCTCCATGCACACGTTCACCTACACACAAGCAAGAAAGGGAAAATTATTGGGGTTGTATAGGGGCCTGCCTCAGTCAGACCACCGCTTTGGTGTTTCCACCTCCATAGACAGCCAGAAAAGCAATGGAGTAGAAAAATATGATAAAGAAAATAGAAGAGCAAGAGAGGTTATTGAACACTACGAAACAATACTATGCTACTCTATCAAACCACAAAAGGGAGATTGAAGTGTTACCACCTCCAGCCAAAGGCTCTCAAGGCCAATGAAGGGAGAATGCAAGCAATGAACTTGGAAAGTCACCACAACCACAACAGTGATGAAGGGAGGTCTTGCAAGGCTCCAAGCTTGCAACTTCTATGGTAGCCTCACATGTACAAAATGGAGTGAACAGAGTAACTAGGTATTGTAATGTTCAATGGAGTTGTGAAAGTTGCTTGAATTGTAAAATGGAGTGCTCAAGAGGATGTGGAAGATCCAAAAGTGTGTAGAGAGATGAAGTGATAGTGTAGATTGTTCTTTTGAAGGTGGGATGAGAAGGAATAAGCTATTTTTGGGTCGGTTGGTGGATAGGACGTTACAATTCATCCCCAGTGAGAAGTGAAATGTCTCTTCCAACTTCAAATGCAGGAATCCATCAAGGATGGTAGTGTCACGTCACGCCCATGGCCCCAAAAAATATTCTCTCACCGACACACAAGACAAACGCCAAGTCACAAGCATGTAGTTTTTGGTTTGTATGTCCTATTCTCTTGGGGTCACCATTAGAAATTTTTATGTTGCTATAAAAATATAATTTTTATGTCTAACTAAGTTGTATACCTTGAATGCATGAATGAGAAATTAGTCCTTAATCATCCTCCAATTTTATTTAGATCTAAAAACTTGAACATTTGAAAGAGGGGCAAGGGTTGTGTCATCTAGTGGCTTTCCTAAGTCATACCTTGTTTTTTTATTTCTAACTCCACAATAGCCATGATGATGTACCAAATAGAGCTTACACTCAGTCGGGTAGAGGCTAAATAAACAAGTAATGGATTGACTAATACGACAACTCACCACTCAGATCTACATTCCTTGATGGACAAAAGTGATGCAAACATAGGTGACCAAAACCCACTCAAATTGTCAACTTTCCTTCAAGAGGAATCTAACAATATTAAAGGGACCTATTAGACCAATCCAAACAACTCCCAAAGCTTGAAAACAAATAGAAGTAGAATTTCCCACTTTCACCCTTGCAACCCTAGTAGCAATGCAAACCCAATTTTAGGCCCTTAACTCCAAAACTTCCCAAAACATTTGAAAAATACAATGGATGATTCAAACACCCATTATAGAGTTACAAATCATATCTTAAACCCTCATATGTCCCCTTTGGAACAACTTTGAGAAATCTGACCTTTTCATCGTTGTAGGCCTCCAAATAGGTCAATTTTACAAAGGAACCCCTCCAAGATTGCAACCCCAAACTAAAAAAACTGGAAACAATCTTGATTTATGCTTCAAAACCAAGGATTCGCCAAGTCTTAGGACTCCAAAATCTCATTTTGACCCCTTACTCAAAAACCCTCCTTTTGCAAGCAAAACTCTAGGGTCTATTGAAAATCATATGTCCCAATCTCATACAGACTTAAAACCACTTGATTCCTTCATTTTTTCACCCGCACATGCTCAAAACAACATTATATGATGCTTCCCTCAAGTTTTTTATATGCTTGCTTTGTAAAACCTCACTTTTTTCACTCTTTTCCATCCCTTCCTAATAGGGTTTTCAACTCCCTCACACAACCAGTCACTTCCAACCACTTATACCTTCTACACTCCATTAAATACACCTGACAACATGGGAACAAAAAATTTCCAACCCTTCTTGTTCCAATTTCATCAAAACACTTATTTTAGCCTCGTCACAAAGGCTTAAAACTCACTATTCACTACAAGGCACCGTAGAGAATCAGCCTTATTGGCTCCACCACAATTGTAATCATATTTCTAACCCTATGCCTAAACATACAAAACCATTCCTCCAATTTATAGTAAGCACATGAGGAGTAATGGCCTATTTAATACATTATGGACTTCAAAATACCCAAGCCCCTGCTACAGAGTAGTCATGAGAAATCAACCACTAAAAGTCTTTAGACTCAATGAATGTCTTCAAAAATAGATTTAAAATAAATGTAACACCATATCACACAAATTCAAAACATTTGAAGGCATAGATCTGTTGTACGGACCCATACACAGGCAAGAATTGCACAAAAACTCAGAAATTAACTGAAAACTATGCCTTTTAATTGTAATCTTCTTTTAAAACTATTCAACAACCTTGCCTCGAGCATTCAAGAGGATTTAAATATAATTTCTTATCAAAAACAAACTCCCCAATGCCTAAAATTGACCACCAACTACCAAGCCCGTTTACATAGCTTAATTTTGCACTATTTTGAAAATTTGTTAACAATAAGTACATCATTGTGCAATTTTTCATCTTTGAACCAAACTAACTCTAAGACCCTCCTAATTATATCAAAAGTGGTCTTATTGGACCTTATTTAACACAAAATGATTCATTCTACCACTAACTCCTAGACCAACCTTCAAATAGTGCATTTTGCAGTTACATGTTTTAGGTGCTCCTGCACCAAAAAGTCATATACTCATCACCTTCAAGGATAATTTGGTTGCTTGATTGAGGTCCTGCAAGTGTTAGTACTCATAAAACATGAACAAAGTTACATAAATACATGATGAATGTTTTACATGATGATTGAATAAAATAAATTATGTAATAATCTTGATAAATTCTTCTCTTATCTGCTCTTTATTTCTTTTAGGATGCTCATTTTTTCTCAATGAATGTGTTAGGTTAAAAATGGAAAAAATGACTAGTATTTATATTAAATTCTTCTAATTTTCCAAAAGTTAAATATCGATAGCCAATAAATGACTTTGGAAATTCAAATAATAAAATACCAATACTAACCTATCCAAAATAGAGCTAAAAAGGGTTGTCCATGACATGGATCACCTTAGACTGGACCCATCCTTTTCGAGGTCTTAAGTGTTGAGTGAAAATATTAAATGTCATTTTTCATTCTTATTTTTTGATTTTCTAAAGATTTTTACAAAAGGGGAAATTAAATACATGATTATGTCCCATGACATAGGGGGAGCTAAACCTAGTGTTAAATTATTTAGGGTGATAGTTTTTGGCATTACATTTAGCCCGCACTTTACTGAGAGTATGAACTTGCACTCAGACTTACACTAAAGTATGGAAAATCCAAGAGGGGTTCAACTATCCAAACATTAAAGAGATAGGATGCCATTAAATCTAGGGAATGTACTAGCCCCTAGGTTCAAGGTCCTATGAAAAGATATTATAAAGACAAGGAACAGACACATGAAGTGAAATACAACATGACAAACGCAAAGCATATACAATTAAGAAAGAAAACATAATATAATTCAAACATAGACACAAAATGAAAAAAAACACAATGCAAACATAGATAAGACACATAACAATCACAAAACACATAATAATCACAAAATGAAAACACACGGTATTATAAAAAGGATTTCAGTTAGTAAGGCAAAGAGACCTTAGTATTAAATTTGTCTCAAATAACAAATGTTATTTCTTCAATGTATGTTAGACAAGATAGTGCTCTCATAAGAGCTAGAAAAGTTTGTTATGATAAACCAGTCACGAGCTACATATATCTATTGACTAGTATAATTACAATGGAAGCAACAGAGTTGTAATTGAGCCCATGGGAAATATATATGGTAACAATTCATTTCAACAAATTGTATAGGAATAAAGTATGAATAATTTTGAATTGGTCATTTGAATCCATAGTTGTCTTTTCATAAGATGAAACCATTGCTAATCTAAACACTAATTAAGTCAAAATTTGACTCCACATGTTGTTTGTTGGGGAAGTTGTGTGACCTGGATAAATTTAAGTATGGAACTTCCTCTTAGTTGTAGTAGGTGGTGGAGGCATTCCACCATAATGGACTGTGGTGTATGGGCAACATAGTGATAAGACCTTGTTGATAAAGCAGCATCATGAATTAAGAGGTTTTATGAATCTCAATTTATTACACAATTAGATGGAGGCATATGAGTGGTGCAATAATTTACCACTATTTAATATCCACTCACGAGGTCATTTAAAATATACATTTATAAATAAATCTGGAAAATTTCTTGATCCAAGAGACACGCATAGTAAACTTTTGAAAATTATAAAATAAGCCCTACTAAACCATTTCCATGTTTACTTTTACATTCTTGAAGACTCTTGAAAGTTTGGATAAATCTTATATGACTATGGAAATAAATTTTAGAATCATATTTGTAAACATTATGATCTTCTTATAAATATTTCATCAACAACACATCAAGGTAAACACCATGCAAATAATTGTGAATAAAGATATTGTTCACCTACGCACATGGCCCAAGTTTCATCAACAACACATCAAGGTAAGCACCATGCATATAATTTTGAATAAATATCTTGATTTTATTAGAGACCTTGAGTAAATATTTTAAAGGTTCTATAGGCCCAAGTTTGGTTTCAGTACTTGGATTCTTTTATTTGATGCCATTGAGTAAATCTAGTGCACTTACTATTATTGTAGGTCTTATTTGAGTTTACTTGATGGTCTTGGCTTGTTATTTTCTTGAAGGGGCTTGCTGGAATTGAGGATTTATTTTATGATTTGGTCTCTTAGCAAATAAATTGTACTATTCTTAATTGTTTATTTAATTAACATGGAACTAATTGATGGAAAAATGTTGATTTGATGTCTACTGCTAGCTTAGGTGAGGTTATAGACTCCCCACAAGCCTTCCCAACCTTCTAAAATACAAAAAATGCTTTTAGAACTTTTAAAATCCTATAAAAAAATTAAAAATAATGTGGAAATGATATTTTTTAATTAAAAATGGAGGGAGTAAGATTTGTGTAACTTTACTTTAAATCTGGGTCATTTGATCTTCATCTCAAATATTAGCCATTGATGGTGTGTTTAGTTTAATTAACTTTTATGTTATAATTTTTCATTTCCTTTTGAAAGTAAAATTTGAAAGTCCCATTTTATTTGCAAATGATAGCCAATTTTTACTTCACAAGCCTATGGATGTATTTTAAATTTCATAATCTTTTGGGTAGAATTTAAAGGTTTTTATGCATTGAAAACAAGAAATGATTTTACATTCTAGGCACCTAGCTTCCTCATCCTATTCCTACACATGTGAAGGAGATATTGGGATGTTGAATACACTAGAATACTGAGAGGGGGTGAATCAATATTCCATGAAATCTCAAACATTTTAGAATAAATAGATACTTTAAACTCTATCGCATAAACAAGAACATGAAAGATGAATACAATACACAACACAACACTAGATATACATGGAAAACCCCTCAAGGGAAAAACCATGGTGAGAAAATCTGCTAGGAGCTACTATCGTAATCTAGCCTCACAAAGTGAACAACATTTATAACTTTGTTTTAGGTCTACAACCTAAGGAAGCTACAACTCCCTGATTACAGTTTTAGGGTTACACCCAAGGAAGCTACAACTCCTTGATCATAGCATACACTTAGGAATGATTATAGAATAATAGTCCTTCCACTGTCTAAAATTGAAAATTAGGCTCTCTTTTGATGATTTCATTTTTTCTTTGCAGACTCTCCAAATGTCTTCTCAATTAACTACTAGCTCACTACTTTAAAAAATTAAGAAGTTATTTCCTTTAGCTCAATGCCTCCAACAAAAAATTAAACACACTTCTTCATATTCCTTCTATCATAGGGATATGATGAAAATGAAACCAAACAAGATCGACCACAACTACTCTTTCTCTTTCAAACACTTACACAATCATCATCTTGCCACTCCCTAGATCAACTATGTTTACAATTTATACATGATGATATTATATTGATTACATTTCACATGTCATCTTATAAAAACAAAAATATTAATTACATCTATAAGTCAGATAGGGATAAAAAAAATAACATGAAATGTGTAGAGGGTAAAACTGAAAAGACTACAATAACACCAGGAAGAGGAAAACGCCTTGGGAATCCCAACACACACTTAACCTAGTCCCAAAATAGTCTTCACATATTTGATCTTTTATAAACACCATCTACACGCTTTACAAATACAAATTAGGTCGGTCATAAACAAGAAAATATGTAACATGTAGAATTTCGGCCTTCACATCCATTGGTGGTACACAAGAATGATAAAACATTATTTGTGTTTCTCTCAAATGAATTGGCATGACCTATACAACTCCTTCAATCACTCCTTAAGCTTTGTACAATCTTGAACTTGTGGTGCATACCATCAACATACCTTAGTCAGTATCCTGAAAGCCATTTTCTCTAGAAAAACAATAAACAAGACAAACATAAATTTTTACGTAAAGCAAAAAAATCTATAGGATACACAATTTAAATTAGATTTTGCGTATGATAAGGCGTACCTTCTCCACAACCAAGTTTGGTTGCTTTGTAGTATGATATTGAAGATAAGAAAGCAGAGTAGTTGTTGGGTGGATTTGAGATAAATCTACTTCAGTCCTTTTCCCATTCAACACAATCCAGACAATTTTCATTTGCTAATGCCATGATGTCACTGTGAAAAATACGTCTCCTCTATTGGTGTTGTGAAACCGAGCAATAAATTCACTATTGTTTAAACTTAGAAATTTGAATAACAAAAATCAAATTGCTGAAACAAAGAATTAAAGCATACACAACACCATTCACAAGAAAATACTAAACGCAACAGAAAATTAGAGAAAACCAATCACACTTTGACACAATGATTTACTTTGGAAAACCCCTAACTTTGGGGAAAAATTAGCATTCAATGAGAGATATTTTATTACTACAGAATTTAAGAAGAAATTTACAATAACTACCAAAACTTGGCATCCATAGCAATACTATAAACTTGGATAATGTTAAACTCCTTCTTTTGTTCACTGTAATCTCCATTTCTTCTTGTGTCATTTCTTACAAAAACCTTCACTCTATCTCTATAATACCCACATCAATTCCATTTTATAATCTCTCATTCACCATCGGTAAAATAAAGCAGAGATTAACTTAGAAATAAAGAAGAGTTGTTGCTAAAAGGGATTTTTCCAAATTGGCAAGTGCATTGTAGATAAGAAGGAGAAAAGCATGAAATTTAATCCAATCTCTCCAACTTGGGTGATACGGTTCTAGGTTGGAAGATTTATCTTTTGAGCTACATTTTCAAGACTCCCTCTTAGCGAGGAAGGTGTTCTCTACTACACCTAACTTGTCCCTGAAGAAGGAAATTTTTCTTTTCATCAAGGCCTTCATTAAGATGTATGCAACCTGTTCATCTATAGATATGTACTGTAGTTGAACTAATCCATGTTGTGCACAATCCCTGATAAAGTGATATCTAATGTCAATATGCTTCGGCCTATCATGAAACACATGATTCTCAGAGAGTTTTATGCAACTCTGATTATCATAGTGAATGATGGTCGATTCTAGCTCCTGACCAAACAATGCCACTAATAGCTTCTGAAGCCATATGGCCTCACATGTTGCTATGCTCACTGCCATGCACTCTGCTTCCACAGAGTTTAATGCAACAGACTTCTGTTTCCTACTATACCAAGAGACAGGTTCCCTTGATCCTATACCAAAACAACACCTCAAAGTACTTTTCCTATCTACTGCATTACCTACCCAGTTTGCATCAATGTAGCCAATCAACTTGACACCATCAGCCTAAGTATATCTCAACCCATACTCAATTGTACCACGTAGATGCCTCAACACATGCTTTGCTACTGTCCAATGTACTCTCTTTGGTTCTACCATGAACTGACTAAGAGAGTTGACTACATAGTAAATGTTTTGTCTTGTTTTGACTAGATACATCAATGACCCAATAAGCTGTCTATACAAGGTGGGTTCAACTACCTCCTGCTTTGATACATTGATCTTCCACCAATTTGTAACTATCAGTGTAGACATGGGTCTACAGTCCAACATTTTGAATCACTTCAAGATTTCCATAGCATATTTCCCTTGACCAAGGAAAATCTCTCCCTTTATTTGCCACACCTCTAGTCCCAAAAAATAGTGCATCAACCCCAAATCCTTCATCTCGAACTCTACTGCTAGGTCCCTCTTACAATCGGGTATGTGTAGGATCATGATGGGCCAAAAAGTGGCGATATAATGGGTATGTGTAGGGTATGTCGCTGATGACTTTTTTTTTACCAAAATTGATGAAACAAAAAGGGTTTTTAAAGGATATTCTTAGCTTTCGATCAATATAAATTATGCTTTACTTTGAATTTAATAAATAATTATTATTCATTTTCTATTTGAATTATGACTAAAGTACTGATTGATAGGCTAATTGAAAAACATCTATAGCTTTCAAACAATATTACATTTTTTGAATCTGAAACATGTGTTACATTCTATGCTTCGCATACTATAGGATTAAAAAAAATTGAATTTCATGAAGTTTTGACCAAGTTAAGGTGGTCGACATAAGTTTTTATATATTTTAAAAGTTGTAATAAAAATCATAATTAATTATTTCCTTGGAAAAAATTACAAAAAAATATGCATCACATTCGACATGATTCCTCTACTTATATCTAAAATATTATAAGAAAATATTATCATTTTATTGTGGTTAGGGGGACGACACCTTACTTCTTTTCCTTTGAAATTTAAATACTACTACATTGAAATTTCAAATTTTCACCAAATAGATTTCTTTTAAAAAAAAATAAACCTATTAGTTTAGAAACTACATTCAATTTGCTACAAATTCTATTCTTACATATTTTTAAAATAATATATAGATAACTTATTCAAATTTTTAAGTCAAGTTTCCTTTAAACTCTATTTTTTCTGAATTTTTTGCCACTTAAGGGCCTGTCTTTTCCATGATGATCCTACACATACCCAATCCTCTATGAGCCTCAATGAACCAGTCAAAAAATTCATCCACATACAAGACTAGAATGAGTGGTTCACCTCCCACCATGAGATAGTAAAGGTTGGAGTTTTCCTCATTCTTCACGAATCCCATGCTCTGCAAGTAGCTATCTATGTGCTCATACCATGCTCTAGGTGCCTGCTTAAGTCTATATAGTGCTCTCTTTAACCTGAAAACATGAGAGTCACTCTCATGTGCCAAAAAACCTTCTAGTTGTTCAATGTACACCTCCTCCTTTATGATTCCGTTTAGGAATGTTGTCTTGACATCCATCTGATGAATCTTCCATCCCATTTGTGCTGCTAATGAGATCACAGCTCGTATGGAGGTATATCTAGTCACTGGAGTGAATGTATCATCATAATCAATTCCCTCCTTCTTAGAGAACCCCTTCGCCACAAACCTGGCTTTGTATTTCTCTATGCTACCATCTGCAACATGCTTGATCTTATAGATCCAGTGAGAACCAACCATTGCCTTATCTATAGGCCTTGGCACTACCTCCCAGACATTGTTCTTCATGATGGAGTTGTACTCCACCATGGCATCCTGCCAAACCTACTGTTGTGTAACATCTTGATAGCTGGAAGGATCACTATCAATGAGCTCGCTTAATTATGCCACATAATCTGAATATTTAGCTAGTAGTCTCCTCTCCCTACCACTCATTCTAGGAGCTTCCATAAACTCCTGAGCATCTCGCGTAATCTGAGTTTCCACTCGGCTAGTCCTTCTCCCGCTGATAGGACATACACCAATAGGTGGAGCTTGTTGTTCCTTATTTTTCTACTCCTGATCTTGTGGACTCGACTCACCCAAGGTACCTATATCTGCATTTTTTCTTGTCATAGTGCCTTGTACCTGAGACTCCTTATCCAATTTTGGAGCTTCAATCTGTTGAGTCTGCTTAACTGTTGGAAAATCTTGATATTTTTTGAAGGCTCCTCTAGAAACTTCACATCACGTCTCACTATGATCCTCCTTGTCTTTGGAATAAAGATCCAGTATTCCTTGGAGGTTTCATTGTATCCAACAAAGAAACCTTTCTCTATAGTTGAATCTAACTTGGTTTGTTTCTTTGATGGTATGTGACAGTATTCTATACTGCCAAAGATCCTAAAATGTCCAACCTCAGGCTTCTTTTGGTGTCATTTTCCCCAAAATATTATGAGGTACTCTATTCTAAATATAGATTGTTGTGTTGCAAGCCTCTTCCCAAAGATACTTAGGATGATCCTAATCAAACAACATGGCCCTAGTGTTTGCTTTAACAATTGCCATGTTCTTACACTCAACAACCCCATTTTGTTGTGGGTTGTAGGGAACAATCCACTCTCTCTTGATTACTTCTTTGGTGTAGAACTCTTCGAAGGCTTTGATTTTATACTCACCCCCATTGTCTGTCCAAAGAACCTTGATCTTCTTTCTTGTCATATTCTCCACAAGAGCTTTAAATTCTTGGAAGCAGTTGAAGACCTCATCTTTGGCCTTCAAGAAATATATCTAGGTCTTCCTAGAGAAATTATCAATGAAGCTTACGTAATACTCATAACCCCTCAAAGACTGAGTAGACATGGGACCAAAAAAATTATAATGTATCAAATCAAGAACACCTGTACTTCTACTATCACTTCTTGGAAAGGCTACCTTTGAAAATTTCCTTAGTGCACATCCTTTACATGCATCACCATGTGCTGCACTCAACTCTGGAATTCCTATCATGGTTTATTTGAGTAATTTCAATGCCCCATGGTGTATATGTCCCATCTGTCTATGCCATATCTCTCCTATTTCCATGCTATTGTCACTAATTACTAGTTTCTTTGGAGTTTCAAACTGCAACGTGTATAAATTGTCACTTCTAACTCTAATCTTCTTTTCCTTCTCCAGTACTTGTGTTTTAAATACACCTTTTATCCCTAAAAGAGTATGTTGTGCCCTTTGTCTTCAAGGCAAGATTCTAAAATTAGATTCATACACATCCCTGGAACATGCAATACACATGTGATCTTAATATCACCACTTGACTCCCTCTAAAATGAAACAGTCCCTCTCCCAACTAGAGTACATGTGGACTTGTTTCCCATTTTTATTTGGAAGCCTATCTCTTATGCTTTGTAGTTGGAGAATTTTTCTCTGACTCCTATCATATGGCATGGCACACCACTGTCAACATACCAAACCCCTTTAGTGTTTGAGCTAGATAAGCAATTTAGAAGGGAAAACTCATTTTCTAGTCTAGAGGATATCTCATCAACATTCGTTGAAGTTGTTGTTTTCCTCTTCTTCTTGTCTCCTTTCTTTTGATTTAGAAATTGACTCACATAATGTCCTAGCTGATCACAACCATAACATTTAATTTTTCTTAGGTCTTTCTTTTTATTCTTGTCCCCTTTTGAGGTAGAATCACTGCTTGCCTTTCTTGGCTTTGCCTTTGCTGGCAAGAGCAACATTCTCTTCTACCTCACCCTTATGACCACTGTTGTTTCCTCCATTAACATAGCTCATTCGTAACTCTTCCTGAGTGAAATTAGTCCACAAACAATCCCAATTAGGAATATCTTGCCGTCTAGATACAACTTGGACAAAGATGTCCCATTCTTTTATGAATCCTGCCAATGCAATCCTAAACCTCATCATTTGGTATTGCTACCCTGGCAGTTACCAACTCATCTTTTACTATTATGATCCTAGTAAGGTAGTCCACAATGCTCTCCCCTTTCTTCATTCTGGTGTTTCTTAGCTTATCCCTGAGAATTAGTGGCTTGTTCAAATTTGAACTTTGGTATAGGTTGAGTATGGCATCATACATATTTTTGCAAGTGTCTAAATATGCAATATGAGGAACAAGGTGATCCTTGACCCCATCCATAATGATGCATCTAGCTTTAGCATCTTCTTTCCGTTAGGTTTCCAGTAGCATAGCATTTGTCAGAATGTAAATGGTAGTGGTTGCATATTCCTTTAGACCATTCTCCTCTAGTAATAGAATAATTCTCATTTTCCACATGCCAAAGTTTGAAGCCTCTCAAGTCTGTATAAATCTCTTAATCCAGTTGCTGCCATTGTTGAAACCCTTGAAATTAAACCTCCTTGAACACGAAAAGAAAATAAAAACTTTCACCTATGCGATTAAGTCTTAGTTTTCTCTTTTAGAGTATTAGCTATGATACAACGTGAAAAATACGTCTCCTCTATTGGTGTTGTGAAACCCAGCAATAAATTCAGTATTGTTTAAACTTAGAAATTTGAATAATAGAAATCAAATTGTTGAAACAAAGAATTAAAGCATGCACAACATCATTCACAAAAAAATACTGAATGTAGTAGAAAATTAGAGTAAACCAATCACACTTTGACACAATTATTTACCCTAGAAAACCCCTAACTCTAGGGAAAAACCAACATTCAATGAGAGAGATTTTATTACTACATAAAAGCAGAAATTTACAACAACTAGTAGAACTTGGCATCCATAACAATACTGAAAACTTGGATAATGTTCAACTCCTTCTGTTAACTTCAATTTCCATTTTTTCTTGTGTCATTTCCTACAAAAACTTTCAATCTATCTCTACAATACCCACATCAATTCCATTTTTATAATCTCTTATTTACCATCGGTAAAATAAAGTAGAGATTAACTTAGAAACAAATCTGAGTTGTTTGTAAAAGGAAATTTTCCAAACTAGCAAGTGTGTTGTAGATAAGAAGGAGAAAAGCAAGAAATTTTATCCAATCTCTCCAACCTAGGTGACACAGTTTGAGGTTGGAAGATTTATCGTTCGAGCTACGTTTTCAATAATCACAACTTCTTTTACACTCTCTCAGTTGAATGTTAAATTTTTCAGTGCGGTTAACTTCTTTTACACTCTCTCAGTTGAATGTTAAAGTTTTCAGTGCAATTAGTTTTGGTGATATGTGTTAAATAAGAAGAGACAGTCAAATCCGTAATTATTCAATGGAATTAAATTTGGGGAGTCATCCCTATGGATTGCCAACCACCAAAAAAACAAGAACATTTAGCATTCATCAACTTCTCGCTTTTAAAAATAATAATAATTTTCTTTTTCAATGATTTTTGAATTTGATTGTGTGAGAATGTTTACATCAATATATCGGATCACACTCTTGATCCATCATCAAGATAAAAGCAAAGAGCTTAAGGAGAAAAATGTTTTAATCAAAGTGTTGTGGTTGAATTAATTGAATACAATTGATGAGGTGATTGATGAAAGCAAAGAGCTTAAGGAGGAAATTGATATTTTATTTAAAAGATATTTTTTTAATCAAAGAGTTGACAATTGATGAGGTGATTGATGAAAGCAAAGAGCTTAATGAGAAAAATGATATTTTATTAAAAAGATAATTTTTTAATCAAAGAGTGTGGTTCAATTAATTGAATAAAATTGATAAGGTGATGACATGTTAATAGATATCTTAGTGTCTATTTTTAATAGATTTGTAGTACATTTTTGAGTTGTAATTTTTAAAATGAAGTATAAATTTACATGAATACAATTTGACAAAGTGGAATGTCTTTATGTAAACAACTATCTTATAGACTATTAATTTAATTCAATTGAAAAACATTTCTTCATAAAATATTATTATGTGAGCATTATTATATGGTCAAAGATTCTCTTACACTGTAACCCCATTTTCTAATTAAACAACATAGATTTTTTTATAACAATTACAAGTAAAGAGAAAATCAAGATTCTCTTCCCACATTCAATTAAAGCATCTCAATTACAATTACATGAGATATGAATTTCATAATATTAAAAGTTTTATTGTTAATTATTTAATAATTAATCCAAAAACAAGAATAAAAGATTTTTTTTATTAGTTCAAAAGGCTACCATGTGGTGGCAGAACCAAATATTAACTAGAGAAAAATATTTTGAGTTTTTCTTTTGCTAGTTCTTTATTCTTGGCCATGTTGTGTCTGATGATGGGTTGACCACATGAATGTTATTGGTGTGTGTTGTGCAGATAAAGGAGAACATATTTCAGTTCAGCCCTCAACTCATGAGGATGAGTTGCAATGGTTGCTGAGTCTTGTGAAGGATGTAGTGAGTCATGCATTCCAAGGTTGTGCTTGGAGTGGATAAAGAGTGAACAATCTTAGGAAAATGCGATTGTTTTCCTAGCCAGATTTTACGGCCGCACATGCCTCATCACTCTCATCGCCAATGGCCCTCCAAATTCAAGGCTCAATTAGTTAGATTAAACGTATTTTCTTGTCACCTAAGTTGTCAAAATTAGAGGTAGAAAATAATGGCTTAGAATCTGAATGCAACCAATGTTTTCATTTAATAGGTTGCAAACATCTTGTCTCGAGCTAAAGAATCAAACAGTTCTAAAACCTCGATACTTTTATATTTACTTTTCACTTGTAAAAAGATTGAATCATCGGCTATAGGGAGGTTGATTTTGGTGAACGTCTTAGATATTTATGCTTTGTGTAGGGTTTTGTAATATTCTTCCTACAAACAATGTCCATTTTTTTAAACAAGCTTGTTGACAACATGACACAAAATGTGTAAAATCTTGAAGTAAGTCACATCAGTGTGCTTTTTTGGAATTTTTATACGAATGGATTTTTTTTTCATTCTAAAACAATAATGTTTTTATCTGTTAAATGAAGGCACTAATATTGTGGTTTTGTCTATGGTTGTTTTTAGTTGGGGTTGAAAACAGTCATAGAGGTGGGTTAGCTGGCTTACATTCACTCTATTACCCCACTCAGTGGTAAAGGTTGGGGGTAATGGGGATCCTTCTATAATTCTCTGCTTAGTAAGTTTCTAGTAGCTTCTGTAATTTGCAGGCTTCCACTTTTTCCTGTTTAATTTTCTAAAATAATCTATTATTTTATTTTTAAATGAAGGCATGGTTCTTTGGTTCTCACACTGGAAAAACAACTACTCGATAGTTGAAATATTCCTTTCCAAGTGACTAGAAACAAAATTGAACTTGCAACAAATATTTTTGTTTAACAGGGGCATTATAATTTGCAACGAAAGAAATATAGTTGCTTCTTCTTCGATATATATAGCTATCCATCTAAAGGAAAATTGTGCCACGGGTGAATAAAATCATTTCCAGGACACTCAAAAGTTTAGAAATAGAGAATATGAACAATATCTTCAAAAATGTAGGGAAAAAAGTTAATAATAAATAGTATTATAATAAACATGTCTGTATTATAGGAACATGTTGCACAAGCTTATGGGGATTGATTACACACTTGACAATTGTATGTGGTTGAATGTGACCAGATTTGTAAATGGAAGTCATTTGTTGTGTGACTAACGTATTGCTATTACTGAGTGTGCTTCTATTTAAAATCTTTTGAAAACTCTAATGAAAATCTTCTTTTTGCTTTGTGGTGTGGTGAAATTCCAACACTATTGTGTGTAGTGAAGTCACTTCCATTTATGTGCATTAGCATTGTTGTATGACAACCATGGTTCAGTCTATTGAGTTCACTTTCTATTATGATTGTATATTGAATGCATATAATTTTTATCGATGTAACCCATTTTTATCGATGTAACCCTTGCACCCCTTCTGGTGCAAATGCTAGTTTATTTAAAATTGATTTGATTTCGTCTTAAAATTGATTTTATTTAAAATGGACATTTTATTTTAGTTTACTCTCTTGTTTACATTTATTCCATCCCATGCTTGAAATAGAAAACCTTTTCTAGGTTATTGTGAACAAACTCTAAGAAACGCCTCTATTACAAGAATGCAATAGGAGGCCACCATTTCCTACTAAAAATGAAATTCCATTTCTATTTTAATGGTCGTTTCTAGGTGTTGCATAGTTATTTGAATATTATTTTTATGATATTATGGAGAGAGAAGTGACTTCATGCTAAATATTAGATTAGAAAAAAATGTGAATGAGACTATGTAGGAGTTAAATAATATTTTTCTTTGAAATCTATTTGTAAATATCAATGATTGGTATTGGAAAGTGTTGGTTCAAATTCTATCTATGAATATTTGTGTTCCAATACTAAACTAAATAAACATGTCTTCTCAAAATTTAAACATTTATGATTATATCTTTTATTTTTATAAAAGATCTCTATTCTTTCTATTTACAATATAAAACATTGTCTAATTATATTAATTGAGTTAATTATATTTTAATTTGAATATATAATTAATCAAAATTTTGAAAATTAATATAGCATTTTATTTTAATTGTAAATTAATTTTAATATAATTAATATAATGATATAATGTCTAAATATTAATAATAAATATAATTAATGATAAAAATTATATATTTTTAAAATATAAATACAAAATCTTTTCAAATTCCATTTCTGTTTGGGTTGCTGTCACATTTTACATTTGTCATTTCTGGTAATAAAACTTTCAAGGCGGATAGAGCACGTAATAAATTTTCTCGGATGTGAAGTGTTATTTGATCCGATAAAACAGCACACTATCTCTAAAGTTAAAAGAGGGCGCAAATAGTGAGATACACACATGATGGAATTGATTGGAGGATTACTGCAATCACTGTTCTCTTTATTCTTTACTCGCTTTTTGAAAGTACGAACATGTGATTCAGAATTTGGAACCACCAAACATTTAACATAATTTAAGCAAGAGAATATAACAGAATATCCATGGGATATAAAGTAATTATCTTTATTTATTTAAGGAATTAGAGAAATTCTCATAAATGAAATGACATTAATCCTTGTTGGAGGTTTAATCGTTTTTCTCCCAGACAGCATATCCGTTTCCCGATGCCGCGAGTTGGAAATCTTTTGATGGGTAGAACTTTCCCAAATCATCTCTGGCTCCGATTTTCATGATAACTCTTTCCTCAATGTTTGCCATGTACAGGTCGGACTCCGCGGTCATGATGGTGCAACCACTGTTGGCCTTGATTTTGTTTCTCTTTCGTATTTCAATCAGCTTTTTAATGCCCTCCTTCAAATTCGTGTCCTGGAAATGATCATAAAACTGCACGCAGACAGTCACCCAACAGAATTATAATCACAATCACAACAAAAATCAGTTAAATGACAATAGATAACAAGATAAGAAATTACAATGGTGGGGACTCCAGGGTGAGTGAGAATATAGGCGTATCCTTGGATAAGTTTATCAGCAGGAAAGGGCCACAAGTTCTGCGTAGAGCCCGTGTCGTGGTTGTCAATGAAAGTGACGGCCTTTTCGGGCAAGATGCCGATCATGCCGGAGGGTTTGCCGTTGGAGTCCCTCATACGCCAGAGCTCGTTGTTCTGCACAGCAAGCTGCAGAATTCCTTTGGTAGTAAAGTCGAAAGCAGCAGAGCGATCGGCGGTTGAGTGAACCCAATCGACCAGTCTCTGCCGATGAGCATCTTCTCCTCCATTTCCAAGATTAAGTGTCTCCCACACCTCTCCCACAGCGAAAGCAGGGGAGGTGCTTTGCAGGTACAGAGCAAGCAAGTTTCCGGCGTATCCCCTGGCGAAGTCGAACCTCCACCCGTCAAAGCCAATGTCGGACATGAGCCACTTCATCCAGTCAGACAACTCGCGCTGCACCTGCGGGTTTGTGTGGTCGACGTCAGGGGCAGCCTCGTAGTCGTTTCCGGTGTCCGCGTTGCCCGAGCCGCAAGAGTAGGGCTTGTCGTTGACGGGAATGGCCCAGGCGCCCCAGTCGAGCCGGTCGTCATCTGTTCCTCCTTCGAATATACACCAGTTGCCTTTGTCGTCCTGCTTTGAGCCCGTCCGGTGATTTATCACTATGTCGGCCACACACCGCACTCCGCTCTGGTGGAACGCCTCCACCGCCTGCCGCAGCTGAGAGGAAGTTCCATACTTAGATTCATCCAGGTCATACAGCTTCCCCGGCATATAACCTGTACAGTTAAATGTTGGCTTAATTAGTGTTTACATTAACAGTGGTTTCATCTTAAGTAAAGACAGCTATGGATTAAAATGACTGATTCCGAATTATTCATAGTTTATTCCTATACAAATTGTTAAAATGAATTTTTACCGCATATATTTTTCCCATTGACTCGGTTAGAACTCCCTTACTGCCATTGTAACTATACCTAAAAGAAGAAAACCCCTTAGGACACTATTTCTCGCATACCTTGTGGAGAGACAGACTGAGAAGGTGGGGGAAACCAGACGTCTGTTATACCGGCCTCTGCAATCTCCTTTGCAGCCCCTTGCAGTACGCTGTACCACGAACCGCTCTTCGATGACTCCCAATTGAACCCCTGCCATTCGCTCCATACTTTAGAATTAGTATCAAATCTAACATTGTTCAGCTTTAGGCTGCCTACTATTTACCTGAAACAAGATAATATCCAGAGGATCAGTGCTGTTGCCGCCTCCTCCACCCGCTGATGGTGTCTGGGCCCATGTATGTAAGATCAACCCTAATAATATGATCGTGCCCAACAATTTACCTCCAATCTTGTCCATGGCTTAGCGGAAATAAACAATGACCAACAAAGTATTCAGATTGTTACACTAAATATTAGTTGTGAAGCTGCATCAACCATACAATGGGAACCTTTTATACTCGCTGGAATAACAAAAACCTGATTAAATTTTCAGTTTATAAGATTTAGTTTTGAATAAAATAGAATATTAATGATTTTTCCTTTTTGAATTTGAGTAAAATAGAATATTAATGATTTTTTCTTTTTGAATTTGAGTAAAATAGAATATTAATGATTTTTTCATTTTGATTCTTGAAATATTTCTAATTTTTTAAAAAGTATTGTATTTTTTATCTTTTAAATATATTAATTTAGAAATATATTAAATAATAAATTTAAGAAAGTTCTTGCATATTTAAGCTTATAAATTTTAGAAATTTCTTTTTTTGCCTAGCTTTTTAAAAAAAAATTTCATGCTTAACTTTTTTAATTTTAGAAACTACTTTTTATGTCTAGTAATTTAACAAAAATATTATCTTATTTTTAAAAATAATATTTTTTTATTAGAAATAATTACTGAAATAAATTTAATGAACCAATACATTCAATTCAAATAGATAACTTACCATAATATATATTTTTTATAAAGTAATCATAAAGCAAAGAAAATAATGGAATCACCACAATATTTGCAAAACATAGATTTCATTCTAAAATTCAACTAAATTCCAATTATAGTGATTATATAATACTAACATATATATATATATATATATATATATATATATATATAAATATATATATATATATATATATATATTATCGTCTTGAAGTGCTTATTCAATTTTCATGTGAAAATTTGAATATATATATATATAGGCCCCTGGAGAAGGATGGCGTATTTTATATATATTATTAAATATATATGTGTAATATCTGAAATAAATTATTTTTATATTTATATATTTTATATTAAATTATTATAATAATTAATATATTATAATATGATAGTATAATATTTGTAATATTATTTTTAAAAATAAAATATATAATTTAATATTTAAATGTTACGTTAAAATATATAAATATATTTTAAGTATATTTATAAAAATATTATATCATTAATATTTAGTTAGGATTAGGGTTAAGGTTATTTTTAAGAGATATAGTTAAGGTTAGGGTTAGGGTTAATATTAGGATGAGAGACATGGTTTGTATCAAAATTAGGGTTAGGGTTATCATCAAGATTAGCTTAGGATTAGGGTTAGGATTATGGTTAGGGATGGGGTTAAGAGATATAGTTAGGGTTAGAAATAAAGTTAACGTTATGATGAGGGTCAGGGTTCACATCAAAATTAGGGTTAGGGTTAGCATTAGTATTATAGTTACATTTAGATTTGTAGTCAAGTTTAGGGTTAATATATATAGTTAGGGTTGGGGTAATAATTGGGGTTAAGGTTATCAAGATTAGGGTTATAGTTATGTTCTCGATCAAGTTTAGGGTTAGGATTATGGTTAGGTTGGGGCTAATAGATATAGTTAGGTTTGGGGTTTAGGTTAGGATTAGGGCTAGAAATATAGTTAAGCTTAGGATTAGGGTTGGAGTTAGGATTGAGATTAGGGTTACAATTAGGTTTAAGATCAAATTTAGGGTTAGGATTATGGTTAGGGTTACGATTTACATCATGGTTATGGTTATGCTTAGAGTTAGGTTTTGGGTTAGAGATATATTTAGGTTTAATGTCACTATGTGGTTAGTTTTAGGGTTAGATAATGACTTAGGAATAGGGATAGGGTAAAGAGATATATTTAGGATTAGGGTTAGGTTAAGATTGATTTGCAAAAAATTATTAAATAATTTCTTAAAAATATAAATAGAAATCTTAAACTTTAATTGATATAAAGTACATTGAGATTTATAAAGGCATTCAATTTTTTAAATTATATAGATCAAAATCAAATTCCATATATATATTTAATTGCTATTATCATTTGTACAACACCAATTTTTTTAAAATCATCTAAAAATTAAACTTAACATTGGATAAAATGTGTAAAACTTTTTTAAACATTTGCTTAAAAATATTTTACTCATATTTGAGGCACATTTATTAATATTTCATATAGATTTGGCACACATCCACTTAAAAAATATATTTAATACCACACATTTAAAAAATATATATATATTACAAATAATGAGTAGCACAAAATATGTTATCAAAATAAAAAAATATTAGAAATGGAAGCCTTATATGTTTCCACACATCCTCTTCAATATTTTTTTAAAGTATTATTTTTAATATCATAATATAAGTAAAACAAAATTAATAAACCTTTCCTCAATGTGTACAAAGTTTGTAAATATAAGAAGTATTGAAGGTCAAATAAGAAGTGATTATACTAATAACATCATTGTAATGGTGTAAATACATTACAAATTCTTTAGCAATGAGATTGGTATTACGACCTTTATTTTCATAGTGATCTTCATGTACTTCTTTGAGAATATTTGGAAATGCAACTACTAGAGTATATTCCTCATGATTTTTTTTTGCAACAGCATGCATTGTCATTATTTCTAGTTCCTCGACATCATCATCGATCATTAAGCATGTATTTTCAATTTCTTTGATGATATTATTGCAACACTCTAAAACTATTCTTGCACATTTGTCAACAAGGGTTTAAACGAAATCATTTGACCTTACAGAGGCAGTTGGACTTTCAACTATGATTTTTGATTCATTCTGTGAATCTCCCATTTTAAATTTTTCACTAAACATAAAAGAACAATAAAATTAAGGTTAGCATTTGGGAATGATAAGAACAAAAGTATCCATAATTTTTCATAAAATATAATTCAAAAAAAAAAAAAAAATCTAGATTTGCTTTGATCAGATTTTTGTTATGCATTATTTAGAATGTTTTTATGCATTTTTTAGAATATTAATTTCCATGTATTATGTGTTTAAGTTGATAAATAATTTTATCTAAAATTTTACAAGATTTCATGCAATTGGTTGATAATTTGATTTCATTCAAATAGATTTTTGAATATAATATTTAACCATTTGAATACCATATTAAATGGCTTAGTATGTTGGGATGTCACCAAAATCATTTGAAATACCACCAAAAAATATAATTTCATAAGAGAATTAAAATTTATATTTGATTGAATTTAGGAATAAAGACTATGTTTAAAGATTGATTTTGCAAACATTTGTCGAATAAAGATTTAAAAATATTTCCACTTAACTAAACATTTATGCATGAGTAATAAATATAACACACATTTTTTAAAATGTTATAAAAATTGAATATACTCATAGATACAATGCTTATATAGTTTGGGAACATTTGTTGCATATTTTTTGTACAATTTCATTTCATCTAATTAACCATGGATGCACTGGTAATAACTCTCCATCTTCAGTATCATCAAGACTAGTCTAAACTTTAATTATCAAGTTGGACTTCACAGCAGACAAGGTAGGTATACCATAGTTTTCATGTAACAACCTAAATCATGGCACTACCTGATGCACCATGAATCTAATGGAGTATCTAAAATTAAGAGTTGCGAGAATCGGTTCCTCAGATGGGCCCATGTGATTACTAATTTTGGATGGTCCCTTAAGAAATCTCATGAACTTCATACTCAGTTCATCAGATAAAGTGTGTCTTTTGATATTTACTGTTGGTCTAATTGTGATCTTCCATATGTATCCGACGAGGTAAAGATCTTGAATCTCATGGTAAAGAGCAACTAGCCAATCAAAAAAATCTATAATGTCAATCTATAGATGATGAAATTTGACATCTAAGCTCATTTTGATCTTTGATCCATATAGGGAGTTAAAGTATACAACACAATTGGGAAATTTTATTTGAGAACTCTGTGGTCCATTATTATTTATTCTCTTCACCATCCTATCTCTCACCCAATATTGAACACTCAGTTCCTCTATATAAAAGAGGACATTAGGTGGAAGTTATGGGTGATACTTTGACAACCAACCATATGCCCATGCTATACGAATTTGATCTGACATTTTGTTGTTGTGCATGAAAATTATTATCAGCTCTTACATTATAAATATAATTTCTAAACTAATTTTAAAAATACATAAAGGATAGTAAACATAAAGAAAATGCATGGTATCAAAGTGACTCACTTTAGATTTACTGGAATTGATATATATAGACACAATTTCTTGAAGGTTAGTTTATTGAGTAAATTATTATAAAATTTTTGGAAATAAATATTAAAGTATAAAGTGAAACACAAAAATGACTATTAAAACACATATCTAGGAATTTATTTTATATTAAACATATAAAAATTATGTAAATTTACATGATATTTATTTAGCAAACATGCATGTTGAAAAGAGATTAAAAAAATTTCAAATGTAAGTTATGTTGGAAATTGAATTCAATAAACAAATTGACATTCTTAAATTTATATAAAAAAAATTTATTTATTTTTAATCAATAGAGATTAAAAAAGCATACAATGGAATATTTTAAGTGTTGCCCAAAAAGAACACATATATTAAAGTATTTAAAGAAAATTTCTTGAATAGATTTTGTGAAAGAATGTATAATAGTATATATAATCCAAGCAATTATTATGGTGGCAAAAAAGAACACATGTATGAAATCCATTAAAGAAAATTTCCACAAAAAGTTTATTACATCAATTATCTTCTAAAAATTTGAGCCTGTCTTCTTCAGCCTTGCGCTTGGCATGTTGTCTACCCTTTTTTATTTTTTTATAATGGTCATATGTGAATGGTGGCATTATTCTGCTCGACCCTGTAGATATTTTACATGAGATACTGCTACAAATGCCAATCTTGTTCTTTCACTTGGTCCTATATCAATCATTGCCTTTGAAAGAGTTAATCCATAAGATTTATGTATAGTTAATGCCCATGCCAATCTCAATGGTAATTGAAGTGTTCTGCCCTTCTGTATTATTGTTATTGGAACTACAACTAAATATTGATCTTCAAATGGTATTCCTAAATAATTATCAAACTCAACCATCACATATGTCGATGGTTTAGGTGGAGCAATTCCTGGTTTGTAGAAAATCTTTTGAATATATCCCAGAGCTCCATTAAGAGCTACTTGTATCCAAAGATTCAAATTCAACATGACCCTGGAATTCTTACTGATCAATAACTCTAGATCGAGTTCATCACTTGAAAAATCTTTTGTTGTATTAACACTTCCTACTTTTGTTGCAACACTATGGGCAACAAGATTCTTCAATGAATATAACATACTTTTATTATGACTATGAACATTGTCATTCATGGAGAACAAATGGACACTATTTTTAAATTCAACATTATTTTTGGTATCAATATTAGTAGGGGTTCTCATCATTAGCAGCTTCCAGTCATCTATTTGTGGGTTTGCATCTCTTAGATTTGTCAAAAGTTGAGGAAACCTTTGTTGTTGGATATTTTCTCCATCTTGTCTGAATATTTTATCTAAGGTAACTATAGTTTTAAATTCCTCCCATAGTAACTTTTCGCATATATTATTATCATATGCTAGTCTATCATTGACTGGAGGAAACTGGGTCAAATATCCTACCAAAATCATAGATATACCTAAAAAATAAACGACAATATTTATTTTCAAAAAATGTATAATATTTTTATTAAAATTTAGTAGATGAACATTTATTAGTAGAATATAAAATAGTTGACTTCATTAGTCAAAATTGAATTTTACCCCTCCAAAGCTTATGTGTACACTTTGTGGGAATGCTTGTCAAAATATAGAATCTATGTTTTCCAACATGTTCTGACCAATGAAGCTCATTTCATCAATCAAAATGTACCTAATATGTGCCATTTCTTCTTCAAAAATGGTAAGTCTTGTTCCTTCTAGCTGAGTAAAATCTCGTATTGGGATTCTCAATTTTGAATGAACTATAGAGGCTCCTATATTAAATGATACAACTCCCATTAGTGCAAGCAATAAAAGGGGAGAACGAGACGACATTGCAGAATTTTTAAGAGCTTGACTAATGACACCAATTAGATATGACTTCCCTGATCCTGTTGTTCCTTGAATTATCATGAACAATGACACTCCATTTTGATTCCTCTGGTAGTGTGTCATAATTATGTCAACTGCCCTTTTTTTTATCATTAAGGGATGTGTAGTTGACACATTGGGGTATATCATCATATATAAGACATCCATGCTCCTTCATGTTATTTATGAAATTAATTGTTGTAGTTGCGTACTCTTCACCTTGATAATCAATAGACCAATATGTATGTCTATCAATGTCTCTTCTCCCCAACATATCTATTTTTGTAAATTGTATATTTTGACCATGATGCAACCTAGATATAATTTCCCATTCATGCTCAGTGGTGTTTCCATGAATAGTTTCATTCTCTTCAATTTTTGAATCACTAGTAGCCTCAACATTTTCTGTAGTTGTTTGGTCAAAATGCCAAATATTGTAAATAAATGACTCCCACTTGGTTATTATGGATTCGTCATCATGACCAATATCCCTTTCTATGCCACAAAATGGTTTGTAGAGTAATAACTTTGATAAACAAAATTCAATCCATTTATCTAACTCACGTGGAGGAAGAGATAGAAACCTATGAAAAACTCTAACAATTACCACTCTTTCCCTTGGCTCCCATTTTTTGTCTCTTCTTCTTCTAGGATTATATATCCATGATCTAGCTGCATCAATTAATGTGACACCTTCCATACAAGGAGGCCTTGTTTTGTATCCATCAATGAAAGATTTTGTTTGGTCTCCATTGTTGTCTTCATTATTTATAGTTACATGTTTGAACACCTCACGTGAGAAATTTAGATTAACAAATATTTTTTCTAGCCTCCACTAGTGGAAGTTCTAACAACATGTGGCATGTTTCTTGAGCTCTAATTTCTCTTTCTATATATGTCTCGATCAAAATCCTTCTATATGCTTGTGTAGCTAAATCATCAAGGTTTTCCAAGTTTGAAAGGCGCAACATCTGGTGATATGTTTATGAGCTTTTCTCTGCTTTTGTTGCATACTTTGCAATGTAGTTTATAACTACATGCTTGAAAAGAACAGATTGTCAATCTATATTTTCTCTCCATAATTGCAATATTCAAGGCAATTGTGTGAATTGACTCTATCATGTCATTTCTTTCTGGTTCAAATTTTTTTCTCCTATTTCAATGTCTTCATATAATTTGGATCCCCCCAAATTCAAAGGCCAAGGAGCTTTATACCTAAAATTAATATCAACAAATCACATCTTTGGTACGTTTTACTGTACATGATATTTAATATTGATATAAAAATAGATTTCAGAAAATAATTACCTGCAAACCATCCTTCCTCTTTTTTTTCATAGGCATGCACCCTCCCTACACACTATATGTCATTCTACACAATTGAGGATCTCTTCATAGTCAAGGGCAATATCCATCTCTACAAGTTGTCTCATATTTTTTAGACATGGATGTTGAGGAAAATTTTGGAATGCCTACAATTAAAAATATAAATGAATATATTATGTACATCATAATCTATAAAATATTTTATATCATATAATATTAGATATATGTCAAAATTCTTATAAACATGCATGTATATTCCATTGATGAGGATATTCTCTAGGATTCCATGCATGAACAATGGAATGAAAATATATTTCAACACTTTTTCGTTGATCCTTAGTTGACCAATCAATGTTGTCCATATTGGGTGCTGCATTAATCCATATGAATCCATCCACATGCGGTGAACCCCTGTGTTTCCACTCATATCTTGACCAAAAATCTTTAACATTCATTCCTTTTTCTATAATTTCTTTTCTGAATACTGAATGTCTAAGGTGCATGTAATGTGCAACTATATGAGGATAGTCGATAACATTTTTTTCACCAAAATTGAGCTTCCCGTGGAGTAGTTGGTGGTGTTCCTGGCATTAGTGCATGTAAATTAGGAAAATACATATTTGTTGCACTTAATGTGAAAAATATTGTAGGAGAGCCTAATTGATGAAGCATTTCTATAAATTATGCATGACATTTAGCCCAATATGACTTTTTACCCCTCAATGTTGTCCCAAACTACATTAACCTACCAACAAAATGAGACTGTGGCATGTTTTCCATATGTTGAAATAGCTCATTGACGGTGATCGGTATGCCTTGAAATCTTCTTTTTGCAAAGACTGCAAATGAATTTTGTACACGGTGTCTCATTATCATGTTCATCATAAAATATTTGAATCTAGGATGTTTACCAAAACGATGATCTCTATACTGCAATAGATGTTTCACAAATTCATGCAGATGCACTCACCTCATTTGTTGTTCTAACCAATCACATCTACCATTTGGAAACAATGTTGGAAATGCCATATCGAGTAATCTTGGCATGACATATTCATTGACAGGAGATGCACCAATTCCTGGCCAATCGATCAATGTTTTTGGATTTGTGTTAGGATTATTAACCCATGCATAGATTAATTCCATTTCTCTCTAGGCATTAGGTGGTTTGGAGGCCATTGATTTTGTGTGATCAATTATGTTACCTTCATCTTTCTTCATGAGTGGACACACAAATATGAGTTCATTTGTATTAAAATTAAATTCCATATGCACTATCTTCAATCCATTGAAAATATTTTCATCTAAATTTCTTGGCAGATCATTGAGAGCATTTTCATCAATTCCAACATCAGAGTAAAATTTTTCATGCTCAACTTTGTATTTAAGTGCTTTGTACACACAATCCCTATTCATCGTAAAGTTATAATTTGTGCCACATTGATCCCTTGGGTATGTACATGATCATGATGGGCCAAAAAGTGGCAATATGATGGGTATGTGGCTGACGACTATCTTTTTACCCAAAATTGATGAAACAAAAAGGGATTTTAAAGAAGATTCTTAGCTTTCCATCGATATAAATTATGTTTTACTTTGAATTTAATAAGTAATTATTATTCATTTTCTATTCAAATTATTACTAAAGTCCTAATTGATAGGTTGATTGAAAAACATCTATAGCTTTCAAACGGTATCACATTTTTTGAATCCAAAACATACGTCACATTCTATGCTTCACATACTATAGGATTAAAAAAGAAAAATAAGACTGCCGAAGTTTTAACCAGGTTATTGTTGGGTGCTGTATACATGTAGTTTTCATATTTTTAAAAGTTGTAATAAAAAATTCATAATTATTTACTTGTAAAAAAATTATAAAAAAATAAGCATAACATTGGGGCATGATTCCTCTACTTATATCTAAAATTTTATAAAAGAATATTATCATTTTATTGTGGTTAGGGTGGTCAGACAGAGACCTACTTCTTATTTTTTCCCTGAAATTTAAGTACCACTGCATTGAAATTTCAAATTTTCACCAAATAGATTTTTTTTTAAAGCAAACCTAGTAGTTTAGAAACTAAATTCAATTTGCTACATATTCTATTCTTACATATTTTTGAAATAATATAGATAACTTATTCAAATTTTTACATGAAGTTGCCTAACTCTGATTTTTCTGAATTTTTTGCCACTTAAGGGCCTGTTTTTTCTATGATGATCCTGCACATACCCCCTTCTTTGAACAATAATGATTGGAAAATGATCTATTGTATGTAGTAAATTTTTTGAAACATGTTCTATATTTTGTGGAAAACTTATCATGTGTCCTTCATATTTGTATTGACCACCTATTACATGTGTAACTTGTAGTATTGGACTGACACGTGCAATCAACATTTCCTCTACTTGAGTCAATTTTACAAGATCCTATTGTTGTAGCCTAGGATCCATATTATTTGAAGCTGAAAATCTATTATTTCCTCTCTTTCTGACATCTAGTACATATAGGACCTTCTGAACTACAACATACTTTAATTCCTGAATAACTTTCTTGATAGATATAACACATGTTTGGTATTATGAAGCTATCTAACTGAACTCAAAATTGCATTTGAAGTTTTATAAAATCAGCTTCATTCATTCCATTTACATTTGGCCTATTATGTGCATCACCTTCTGCACCCAAGTTTATTTCAATTTGATTTCTATGTTGATGTGTCTTAGGTACTCATTCTATTGACCTTGAACTTTCATCTTCAAAATTCATCTCAATATTTTGAATAGATGGTTAATTGTGCATCCCACTTGAATGAGGATTGAAACCTATTGTATTTCTTCTCTTTCAAAATGTGAGACTTCTTTAGATGTTCTGACTATTTGATATCATATTAGCTTCCTCTCTATTTTGAAATTCTAATTCATGCATTGTTATTTCTGCTTTGCATCTAGTGTGTCTTTATCTTTGAGCTTCAATGGTTCTTCTTCTTTCCTCTTCCCTTTGATCATCTGTCAAATTTTTCCATTGTCAGATGTCTTCTATATTCTCTTTGATGCACTCTTTGATATTTCCTCCTCTCCTTTTCTAATTCAAAATTCGATCTTGATTGATCCATAGTTGTAATTTTTGAATAATTTGTATCTAAGAGTTTAATTTTTTTTTCAAAAATAATTTCAATAAGTTATACAAAATAAAAGAGGAATCCATCAAGAATGCATGTTTTTACTTAAGTATTTGATAAAAATGATTAAATCATTTAGAAAAAAGAAAATTAAAATGGCAATAGTCATATTGGATCTTATCCCTCTAAGGGAAAGATGAGAGTTCAAGGTGATAGCTAAAAAGTTTAATAAATTCACACAATTGTGATTAAATGAATCTAGCGACATTTCCTTTCAAATTGGATAAATATAATTATAACCAACAATTCAAGAAATTGCAAACAAACATACAAGAAAATAGTTGGTTCGCTTAATACTTAAAACTTTATATTTTACATCCATTTGGTGGGAATGCCTTCTAGATAAGAAAATGGTATTATTATTATATTTGTAGTCTAAATCATATACCATGTAAGGATTAAAACATTAATTTATTTTAAAATATTGCATGGAGGAATATCACACCAAATTCGTGGACAGTGTCAATCCATGCTTTATTACACACAAACCTAATTATATACAAAATAATGATTCACAAATTCATGATATTCTTCTAAACATTATACCCATAAAGAATCCACCATCTACCAAAATCAACTATAAGATGGATTCCTGGTTGTTTATAGGTATTTTTAAAGTTGAATAGGTAGTGTATGAATAATGATGTTTTATCATTTTAGATGGAAGAATTCCTATATCATTATCATACCATTCTCCAAGAATTTTTGTACTATCATGTCTTATAATCCATTCAAGTACGAGATGTGGAAAATGGACAACAAGATTCAATATGAACATGAGAGTATG
>VDFB02073473.1:0-22597 GCA_007258455.2 Sequoia sempervirens
TCTCACTAGGAACCGACCCCCAACTATGGTTGACTGACATTCCTCTCACTAGGACCCGGCCCCATAGGGTGACACATGCGTGAAGCCAACAATCCTTTCATGAGGACAAGGAAGTTGAACTTGCCAATCAAGCCTTCTCACCCCATCCTTAGCCTAAATGAGCACTACAGGCATGGACGAGGACTCCATTATCTTGTTTATGTGAAAATTACCCATCCCCCCCAATTCATTATTTAGGTTATCACTAAATTAAAAACTCTCCAATGGGTTGTCTAGGTCACCACTTTGGGATTTGACCCCCATTGAGAGCCACTCCCCCTACTTGCAACTAGAAGACCCAATACATCAAACAGGGTAAATCCATCTTGCACAAATTATAAATCACAATAACACACACATAGATCAAAGCATAGACCATCTTTCTCACATATCAAAAACACAAGAATATAAACTCAGTGCATGGAAATGAACCTCTCTCGCACATCTATCACAATCTCAAAATACCAACCACTTCCATGTGAAACAACATAAAACTCATGCAAACACTCATGGCTTGATATGGGTTGTCTTGGTAGATCTTCCTAGGCCCCGGTCCCCATCCTAGGTTGTCCTGCCAGCCTCACCTAATCCCTGGCCCCCATACAAACTCATGCAAGTAAAACCATACTCCCCTCTAACCTCTGGAAGCCTACCACAACTTCACAAAAATGACTCCCATAATAAACAATAACTCAAAATCACATTGATTTCACTACTCAAGCACCATACTTAATGCATATAACAATCAAGTACTACCACCACAGACACCTTATTTCCACATATTTCACCTAATAGTCACATAACTCAAAAATGCAAGAACAACCATAATGACAATTATACTCAAAATAATTTGCATCCTATAATTTAAAAAAGTAATCTAATTCCTTTACTTAATCAAGTTATTCAATTGTCAAATTATGAGTAGGTCTATGTTCCCTATTTGTTTTCCCAAATAAATTAACACAATAACACATATCCTCCATAATTATTTTTACAAAGAATTTACATAAAAAATGAAAGAGCCAATATTATTAAAAGAACCTCTAACTCATTTCTTTAAATAAATATCTCAATTACCTAAATATGAATTAGTTAATTTTCTCTACTATCTAGTTAATCCTTCAACTATCTCAATATAAATATAAGTATATCACTTTTTCTACTACTTAACTTTCCAATATATTTATCTACATAACTCAAGAATCACAAAGCATAATTATTCTTTTTTCTTTTCACTATAATAAAAATACATGTATACATTTATATAAACATACCTTATAATTGAAAAGTTGTTTGTAAAACATTTTATTTCAACTCAAATGTATTAAACGTTTATTTAAATACATATCTATATATATACATATATAAACATAAACATAAACATAAACATAAACATATATATATATATATATATATATATATATATATATATATATATATATATATATATATATATATATATATATTTCAAACGCCAAACAAAAGAATCTGACCAACGAAATAAAATCGAATACCAACTATAAGACATATGTATCGAGTTATGTACATATATAAGTGATTGCTTATATAATACTGAATTTGAGCAAGAGTTAAATAATCGATTTCCAATCAAAACCCAACATAATCAAAATTACACATATATGATTCAATTTTCTCACACACACACAGCATAGACTTCAAATTGCATATAACCGAATTGCAGACTTAAGGTAGAACCATCGAACTATCTAACTCGAATACCATACATGGATTACTTACACTTAAACATAAACAACAAACTCTTATATAGTCAATTACCATCTAGAAGAAATCATGATGCTAAGTTGGTAAAGTCAGGTGCTATATATTTAAGCTTCACATAAATCGAATTCTAACATCAAGACAATCAACTTTCGATGCAACTTTTTATCAATTTGTTATACAGCATGAAATCTTCAGAGACACCCTTAAAGTTCGAGCTTATAAGACAAGTATTATTTTTGTTAAACAAGAAGGGGAAGACTAGCTCTTTGTATGACTGTTCCAAGCATTTTCCACTCTAAGGCGTCGTACATTTGATACTTAATAAGCATGATCTATCCCTAGTACTCATAGTTGATCAAATCCACATAGACAAAGTTTTGCTTGTGCTTGGACAAAGCATGATAAGATCAAACAGGTGAAGGACGTGGTTAAGTAAACTCTCAAGTTCGAATTTCCCTCATGATTCATAGCAGAGAGGTATATGTTGGTGAAAACTCACTCTTCTTTGTTTTCTAGTTTTTTATTCTTTTTACTATTAACGATGATAAATAATGCAAGACTTTTCCCTTCGCAAGACCTCTCCACATCTTTATACACCACCATCATTTAGTTAAGACTAAAGCACATTTTTCACTTAATTTGGTTTTATTATTATTGATAGGTTTACACATAAGGAAAGATGAAGATTTGGCATAGCTGGCTAAACAAAGTATATATCCGAAGGAGGTTTTCGATATCTTGAACTTGTGTTTGCATGAGAGAATTCATTTAAAACACCACTATTGTGAGGGCTGGCGTAACCAAGGGAATGAGAAGGCTAACACATCAACCCAAAATTTACAAATCAAGACAAATTTCGATATGCACCCAAGTAATGCATGAGTATGGGAAGTGTTGTGTATAGAATTAAATGTTTACTACTGGATAATGATCTTCAAGAGATGACTGTAAAACTCTCAACAACAATAGACTTATAGAGTGTTTGCTAACGTGTTTTACTCATAAACTCAATGCAGTATCAATAAAATAGAAAACTTGTGATATGCACAATGGATCTGAAGTGAAGGTATTACCGATTCTTCCTGTGAGATGGTTGCTATGCAGATTGGAGTCTGACCGCCTCGGAGCCTCAAACATGCTACTCCATCGAGATCCTTGACAAAACCCCATACAAGATTCTCAAAGGCAAAAGCATTTCCAGGAAGGAGGATGTCGATTCAAAAAGAAACAATAAACCCCAAAAATCAATGCCCCCTGAAACATTTGAACTAAAAGCATATTAAAGAATCCCCCAAAACGATCATTATTAACAAAAAAAAAAAAAGAAAAGTTGTTTTATTTCGCAAAACAAAAATCAGATAAAATCTCAAAAATCTCCAATAACACATCAAATTCCTTTACGACAAATAGTTCGAGACTATGCATGAACTTGCATGTAAAACCTTCTATCTTTTTAATATTTTAACCATCCAATAGTTACAACATTCCATTTTAATATTTTATTTTATATTATCATGTTTCTCACACTTTTAGTTTATTTTATTTTATTTAATATTATATTGCACAATTTAATTTATTACAAACCATAATCATCAATATATATATATATATATATATATATATATATATATATATATATATATATATATTTAATTACCAAAATGATTGTTAATTAATAATTTAATTAATACCTCGATAAATCAAAGCAACATTATTAAAACAAATTTAAATCAAACAACCTGAATCTAAATTTATCAAACTTCATAAAAGGCCAATCATGGAGGAGCACTATAGCTCAAATAGGCACATTAGGGGTTACCAAACCAAGCTCCTCTCCTGAGTGATACTCCCCCTCTCTTACTTGAGGACTTGATTCTTTCTTGCATCCAACTTAGTACATCACAAAGGTAGTTAGCTTACAACATGAAATTGATTTGTATCATCAAAGTATTAAAGCAATCATATTGCAATACATATTTATTCATCACATTTTCCATTAGTATATACAAAACATAATCATGCATCAAACATTTGGTAATCCCACAATGGGGTCTAACATATCAAAGTCATGATTTGCATTTAATATCATATTTACTCATAAAGGTAAAATAAATCTAGTAACTGCGAAATCGGGTGTAACAATTTCAGCGTTATCTAATATAAAAGGAAGTATGAAAGAGTTATTTAAGATCCAAAATTTTTTAAATGGTCTTGTGTTTCCTTTATGTAGCAACAAAACCTCCTATATCCTCATTCATATGTAACCACAAAACTTTATCCAACTATCAATAGTGACGATTTATTAATTTTAGCAATATTTAAGGACGTGTTTTAGTGTACACATATCCTGTTGACATGCTATATGCGAGATTATAGGAAGCCTCTTGGCTTAATTATAATTTAATAGTGATAAATTTGAATGTTATCATATATTAAATTTAATGTCATAGTGATTATTATTTGTTAATTGAGCATGGGGAATATTTTAATTAAATTTCTTGTTAAAATATAAGGTTTGAAGCCTCTAATATTCATTCCACTTTGATTTTTCTTCTGTAAAATGTCTTGCTCGACCACACACTTTTCCTTTTATCCCTTTTGGTGAAACAATTTTTTTACAAACCATGGATGAGACAATTTTTTTGATGATTCAGAAGAAACATGAACTAGCAAACACTTAGAGAGTGCACCTTTTCGATGATTCACAAAAAACTCACTTTTGAACCCATTCTTCTTCTTCTCTTTTTCTTTGAAAAATCAGAAGAAAAAAAAATAAAAAATTAAACTTTTGAACTCATTGAAGTATTTCTTCCGTTCAGTTTTTTTTTTTATTATTCACCGAAAAATCAAACTTATGAATTGAGTCTTTTCTTTCTTTTGACGGATCGACGAAAATTTGAACTTGCGAACTGCTTCAACTTTGCTCTTTTGACAAACATAAACTATTGAGAACTCTTTGTTCGATGAAATGAAGAGTTCATGAATTAGGGTTATTATAACTAAAATAATTTATTTTATCCCTAGTTTTATAATCATTATTAAATTGTAATTTTTATCTTAATTATATAATTCTAAAATTATTTTTTTCTTAGTTATAATTCTAAAATTATTATAATTATGGTTAGAGTTATACTAGGGTTAGACTTAGGGTTAGAACTAAGGTTGGGCTTAGAATTAGAGTTTAAAATAGAGTTAGGGTAGAATCATAATAAGGATTAGAGTTAGAATTGATTTCAAAATCTAGAGTTAGAATAAGGGATAAATTTTGATTTCATTCTTGAAATCTTTCATTTATTTAAGATTTATCTTATTTTACTTAAAAATTATTTAAGAGATATTTAATTTTATATACTTGAGAGATTTCAATTTGAACACACTCAATTTCAACTCTATTAGTCATAGTTGTGCTTAGTATAAATCAAAATTTTGCTCAAGTTCAAACCTAATAATTATAATCTTCATTATCCAAGTAACATTTGAATAGATTGAGCTTGAAAGATTATATTGATATCAAACTATTATTTCCTACCTCTAAATTTTCTCCCTACCAACTCATTTATCAACTAGATAACACATTATTTACTTGTGTCTAAATCGACAACAAATACTTTTATTACAATACTATAAAGACAAGTACTCAACACTACATGACACTTGTAAATACTTTTATTATAATACAACAAAGACAAGTGCTTTCCACTACATGAAACTTGTGATCACATTGGACATATAAACTCATGTGTCGATGCTTGCGGGGGACATTTTGGAGGCCGATCTTTGGTTTGAAGGTTAATTTGTATCATATATTATTGGAAAAAAATGGAACAAGATTGCTTTAATCATGTTAAGAAATTTCACAAGTGTCAAGAACATAATTATTTGATTCATGCTCATGTTTCTAAACTTCGTGCTCATTTGGCTATTTGGCCATTTTTCGGTTTGGGGTTTGGATTTGATTGGGAAGATATTCCCTCCATAATCCTTAGGAAATACATTCATAATCATCACTACAGATTATTTCATTAAGTGGGTAGAAGCAATTCCTCTTTGTTCCACGACTGTTGAGGTAATCTATCATTTTATTCTAGAAAATATTATCGCTCAATTTGGTATTCCTTTAGCCCTAGACACGTATAAGGGAACACCATTTAAAAATAAGGAAGTTGAGAAATTTTTAGACATATTTCACATTCAACATCATTTCTCTACACCATATTATCTGTAATCTAATGGTCAAGTAGAAGCAACAAACAAAAAAATTGAGCAAATCTTGCAAAAACAGTTAGTAAGCATAATAAAGATTGGCATACTCAACTCTCTTATGCATTATGGGCTTATCACACAATTATTCACATGTATATAGGAAACACACCCTATAATTTAGTTTATGGAGTCAATATAATAATTCCATTGGAGTTAGAAATTCCTTCTTTGTGAGTTTCTCTTAGTGGCCTTATTGATAATAATGATTATAGGGAACAACATTTGCAACAACTTGAAATGCTCAATGAACAACATATAAATGCTCTCGAACATCTCCAAGCTTATTCAAAATTATGCAATGTAACTATAATGATAAGGTCATTTCTCATTCTTTCAATAAAGGAGATTTGGTGTTGTATGAAAATCAATGTAGTGTCAATGATGCTCCTGATAAGAAGGGAAAATTCAGCCCGAATTGGTTAGGACCCTATGTCAATGACAAAGTTTATGGGTTTGGAGCATATAAAATTAAAGAAATTGGTGGTACACCTCTAAAAGAACCTATCAATGTTGTGCATTTGTGTAGATATTAAACTTAACAATCTTTTTGAATAGTATGTATTTTATTTAAACATGTTGTTAGATTAAGTAGATAGTTTCTATTTTATCTCACATTGCTTCATTCTTGACAAACATTTTTTTGTGTGTCTTGAATTATTATGAGTAATTATTCATGTACTTAAATTTTTACTTTATTTTTCATACTATTCAATCAGGTGTGTGTTGTGTTAAATTAGATCATTACATGCATTTAATTTTACAAATTAGATATTAAGGGAATCTAGTTTAACATGATTACACTTAACCAAAAATGTAGCATCTAAGTAGACATAAGTATTTAATTAGATCACATTCATCCCATAACAATTAGATCATGGAGACATTTACTAAATAATCTCATCAATATTGTTTAATAGATCACATTGACATCCAATGCATAGAATAAAAAACATGCTCATATATAGATCATAAGATTCATGTACATCATAGTAACTATGCTAGAAAAATGTGGTGTGTCATAACATGATACATCTAGATAGGCCTATGGATACCAGACTCCTCGAGTCTCGGTGGTGGTGGTGCCCGTCAAGAGATAGTGGTTCAAGAGTGGCTCTTAGAGATCATTTGCTCTTGCAGGCCCTATACTTGGTCTATGACTATGCGCTCATGTACAATTGTTGTGATGTGCTCCTTCTCAATCCAATCCCTGTCTGTCTGCACTTTTCCAAGCTCCACCTGCACCATGTCGAGTTTCACCCATAAGACAACATATGTATCACTCTTAGAAGGAACCCATGTAGCTCTAAACTCCTCATGTCTGAAGTGACTTGACTGAAGAAGTCAATCCAATATCATGTACCAACTGTAATAAAGAAAGCACAACATACGTTAGAATTAGATATAATGCATAAATATATGATAAAAACATAACAATAAACATATCATCACCTAGATCTCCAACTCGCCAATCAGGATCTTGATAGGACACTATGGGTGTTGTATCAAGACTCCTCTAAAGGGTTGGTGGTGTGGTGGGAGCTGCATGAATACTCTCTGCATGCTCATGAGACTAGATTTTCTTTGTATCTGTAGTATGTGCTTGAGTGATGCAAGGATGAGATCTAGGTCTTTCCTTGGGGGCATATGTGGCCTCTTCGGGCTCCTCGGGACCCTCTCCTACTGGTTGTGGATCCTCCTCTCCCTCCTCCAACCATTATGGGGACTAGTGAACTCTAATTTTGATGCCATCTATTGCGTTAGATTCACAATTTTTCCCTCAATCACATCTATTTTTTGTCGATAGTTGGTGTTGTGATTTCAAGACCCTATCGTAAACATTTATGTTAGAACGCTTAGTAAACATAAATCAAGCAGAATCAGGGGGCATATATCTACCCTCGAATTGGATTCTCCATAGAAGTTAACATGTTTGTTCAAAAATTATAAGATGATTTTGAACAGCTAACAAATTGTTTTTGTAGGATGTGGTTCCTAACAGTGTGGTCTTGCAGATGACTACATCGAGAGCTTCATTCTCTCGTTCATGAATTATTCATAATATCCATATGTGTATCCTTTTTATGTAGCATGATTTACTTTTAATACTTTAGCTTGCATATGCACGTAGTGTCATAAGGCTACTAAAGTGGGGGCTAAATGTAGCATGGAAAATTTTACTCCTTTGTAGCTGATAGTACAATTTCACACTTAGTTTACACTTATTTTAGTGACCTATGTATTTATCCATTTTCAACACCTTTTAACTAGGCCCTAATCTTCAAAATTATGCATTTTAGGGCCTATTTTATCAGTTTCTAACAAAATTGCAAGCATTGAACAAATGCAACCAATTAATGCTTTTCCCCTAATACTTTGTGTCCTGGGAAATAGGGTCAGGACCCATACACCCCCTATCTTTCTAGGGACCAATTTTTAATGTGTCGATGTCTATATTTTAACATTCAAAATTTAAATTTCAAATGTCGGATTTTGGGATCTAATTATCAGGAAATTAGAGAAATGCCTATAAATACCTAGTCTTTTCACCATTCCAAACTAAAAAGCAACAAGGGAAGAAAAGAGAATCAAGAGATCATTCTACCACACTTGAATTTGTGGGTTTTCAAGCTCATTTAAAAAAATTGATCAAACCTTATGTCATGATTGAAGATTGATGTCAATAGAAGAGCATGATGGATTCTAGGTTTGGGAGATGCATTTAGCTATTCCCTTCAACCTAATGACGTGTTTCCTAGTGTTCCCATCTTCAACTTCATCTTATTTGCAGCCTAAAGCAAGGTATCATGTCATTTTAGATTTACTAAGGGTGTTTGACTTTTTCCAAGGGAGATCTTGTCATTTTCATATATGAATCTCTCTAACATATTTGAGTAGGGTTTCTTTGCATTTTAGCTCATAACAACCTTAGACAAACTTAAGGTTAGGGAACACATACTGTTATCAATCATTTCCATTGGCTATTGTGGAGGTAGAAATACCAAAATAGGGGCTTGACTGAGGCAATCTTCTATATAGCCACCCCCACCATATATTTTGTAGATTTATTGCAAGTCCAGATTTGAAGATGGAGGTTTGTAGGGAAAAAAATTAAGAACAAATAGAGAGCTACAAGATCAATTTTTGAAGTTTAGACAAGGCTTACAAGGACCCATACACCCCTAGGCAATCCATTCCTATAAAACTCAGATCCAATTTTTATGGCATGTACACATCATTCTAGATCTACCTACTAATTACTATTTTAGTTTGTGTATTTCTAGATTATTGCATTTTTTCATATTAGGTTATATGTTTCAATTAGGTTAATCATTCCAATCCATTTCCAAGTCCCTAAGGATGCAAATCTAGGTCTGATTGACTCACCTTCATGGTTGAAAGCCAATCTATTCACCTTGTTGATTTGCATTCTAATGTACCTTTAAAAAAGGAGGTAATTGATCCTAGGTTTTATGCATTAAACTTAGGGATTCTTTTTTCATATGTTACAAATACTATACCTTTCACCCCAATAGATCAACAACTGATGGTATTATGCTTCAAATAACAAGGTGTTTAGTGATGTCTATGAACAATGAGCCCATTTGTAGTGCCCAATATTGGGGGGTCTCCCTCGCTCTCGTCACCTAACAAGTCTCAATGGACTGAGGGTCTTGTGGCTTGGCTTGAATGATGTTGGCCACACCTTGGGGTATAAATTTCATTCTCCCCCATTTCTATACTCTACCAGAAAACATGGTTGAGGTCACCCTTGGGGTGATGAAATCCCCAAGCAATCCTCCTAAATTAAAAAAATAAGATTTTATTTCGTTTGATCTCCAAGAACACACTAGGCATGAGGGGGAGCATACACAAATAACACTCCTTGAGTAAAAAAATAAAAAAGGTGTGGATTCAAAGGTGTTTTGGTCCCGAATCTTCCACTAGGTGCAAGGGGAGGGCATACACACCAATGACTTCACCAAACACAACAAACAAATTATTTCCCTTTAAAAAATTAAACTGAGTTATTCTCAATAACAAAACACAAAACTCTGCAACAAATATGTCAGTAGTTTCAAAGTTTTTTCCTTCTCCAAATGAAATCTAAGCTGCACGAATCACATTAGTATCTAAAAAGAAACCAAAGAAAAAAGATCAATTGCTAAATTTATTGGATCAAATGTGTAACAAGATTAATCAATTACGTGACATGTAGTATCATATGCATAGAATAAAAAGAAATTAATCCAAAAACATAGAGATCCTGAATCATATACTTGATCATTTATGTTATTTACCTAATCAATTGCACCATTCCCAATCCAATGCGTAATTTTGGATTTGAATATACAAATTTGGCATCAAAATCAATTGCATAATTTTTAGCTCAATTGTGTAATTCTGGTGTCAAATGTATAATTCTAGTAAATTGAACCTGGAAACAGAGAAAGCACAAATCAAATACGCTCGTAAGTATCAAATACACCGAATGGTGAATCAATTGTGCTAAATAGTTGAACAAATGTGGTAAAAGCCTAAAAAATTTATGTTGTGTACATGATCAGATGCATTTTTTGTTGAATCAATTACACCATTTGGGTGATCAGATGCACCATTTGGGTGATCAAATTCACCAGATGCCCAATCAATTGTGTCGTTTGAACATGTAACTTCTTAAAACACAAAAATATCACAAAATTTTGTTAAAATAAATAGGATGTGAGTCACATCAAGCATGCCAAAATATGATTCAATAAAAATGATTATGAATAATGAAAAGAAAATACAAATAACAATCATAATCAATGCCATGAAGAAATGGGAGCCAAGGTTACGGTGCTTGGCAAGAAGGAGGCAGAGTGAAAAGATCATGGTGCCAATAAAGAAACCCAAAACCAAGCGGGCATGGACAGAAGGGTTGAAATTGAGTTGGATAAAATGAAAAATACTATTAAAATTATAGCCAAGCAGAACAATAGGATGGCAAGACACAATGCCATCATTATCAATGCCATGATTGAAAAATTGGACAAAGCTCAATAGGGGTCTTTGGTGGTCGATCTGGAAGAGGTTAATGATAAAAACTAGGATGAGGATGTTGGTATATCAAAGAGAACCAGGGCTAATTTGAAGAGGAAGGCTCCTCCTACGCTGCAGATGATTCAAACCTTCAAGAAGGGTGTTCAGGACATGCAGAACCTGGAGGCTGAGACCGAGTCTGTTCTGAAGACTCTGGGTTAGTTGCGGCTGGTCTTTTTGTTGGCTTTTCGGCTGGTTTTTGGTCTGACCCTCCTGGTCTTTTGCGGGTGGTTGCTGCTTGTTCTAGTTTTTTCCTTTTGTGCAGCCTATTTTTTCTGTTGGACTTTTTAGTCCTTTCTCTTTTGTTGTAAACTTGGTGGTTTCGGGTCCCTGTAAAACCCGTTTTTCCCTTTATCAAAAATAATCATAATCAATTCAATAAACCATGAATAAAACATAAGGAAATCAAACAATCAAACAAAATAAACCTACATAATAACCTTGCTTAACTCCATTTTTAATTAGTTGCACCTTGAAGACTGGTACTATGTATGGTTGCTCTCAAATTTTTAGCACAAAATATCTTAAATAATAATATGCATATAGATTTCTTGCAATGAGAGATAATGGTTGAGTGATAATTGTATTTATAGATTTCAGGTGATATCGATCAACAGTTGAGATTGAATAGAAGACTTAACAGATCAATGAATGAGAAAGATTCAGATGAATTGATGAGGAGTTAAGTGATTGCATGATTTGAGCTAACTGGTGGTATGGATTAATTGATAGAATTGATCGATGAGATAAGTACAAGTGACTATTAGTGAGACTGACTAGATTAGGTAGAATATTGAATAGATTGAAGAGTGAACTTGAAGTGAGTGGGAGTTGAGTGATGAGGTGGAAATGCATGGACAATTAATAAAATAATTAAATTGAATCCATGGTCTACCTAAGAGAATATTGTACGAAAGATCCTAGGGAACGAAATGGATAGGCTCGTTTCTAACGTAACTTTACCGACTTTGACAAGTAGCATTATCACACCAAGAGGTTGTTTTCCCATATTATCAAATCCACAAATAGGCAAAGAATCTAGTTGAATTTTAGTCTTATCTACTCCAATTATGTCCAAAAGGTTTACACTTGTAGATAAGGGGGAATCGCTACTCATGAGTCTCTTTATTCTCAAGAGATTCCCAAGGGGAAAACTGCCCTAAACTACCTCAAGGAAAAACTTGAGTTTCAAAATTAGAAAGAGCAGGTCATAGAGGTTTTTCAGACAAAATGATGGACTCTTGGCCAAAGGAAGGCAATGCAGAATGAGGATGGTAGTGTGGCACGCTAGTGTCCCAGACGCACATTAGCATCTTGTATGGACTAGAGAACAATAATATCATAGAAAACAACAGAGTGAATACTTCTATTTTGATTTCTAAGAAATCTTGGAACATGAGAAAGCAATAGAATATAACATAACTAAAATAAAGTGAAGTATAAATGATAAAGTAAGGGAATAAGAGATAGAAACTTCTCACAACCCAAGTAATGAAGCCTCCAGCACGTAAATATCTTCAAAAACATACATGCATAAGATCTGGAGAAAATGTTGGGGTTGTATAGGGGTTTTCCTCGGTCAAACCCCCATTTTGGTGTTCCCACCTCCACAGATAGCCGATAGATAGAGAAAGTGAATAGAGAGAAGTGAAATTAATGCAAAAATGATAAAAGTAATCCCCACTTGAGGAGGAGAACTTGTATCACAAAATATAGGTGATAAAAGCAATCCTCACTCGAGGAGGAGAACCCGTATCACAAAATATAGGTGATAAAAGCAATCCCCACTCGAGGAGGAGAACCCGTATCATAGGGATGTGATAAATTATAAGATGCTCGCAAGAAAAAGGTAAAGGAGATATTATTTGCAAGGCTAAAGGAAGCCAACGAGGGAGAGCAAGATAGCTGCAAGAGCCAAGAGATTTGCAAAGAGCATTGTAAGAGATTGAGAGTGTTGTTTTTGTAGTGAGCTATAGAGAGTTGTACAAGCAAGATAGCAAGAGAAATATGGGAGAAATGTCAAGATAGAAGCCAAGAAGGAGAAGCAAAAGGCCAAATGAATTGAAAAGATAGAATTTAAGGAGAGGAGAGGAAGGAAAAAGAAGCTTCTTGAGTTGTTATAGGGCATCCTGAGCTGTCACTGCTAATAAAAGCATATGACAAGTGGCAAACATGCTCAAAAATGGTCGTTTGAACATTGAAATGTCATGGGATGCTAGCACGGTGCGCGGACATCCACACGACACGCTAGTTTCTAGACACATCACACTACAAAATGATGAGGACATAAAAATCACAAGGTTTGATGCAAAATTGACGCGCGAAGGTAGTTGCTGAAAAAGGGGTTTTGAGCATCCTAAGAGGGGAAAAAGGCTTATGCAGGGGCTAAAATGAGCCTACACAAGTGCTAGGGGATTGGACACTAAATCAAATGCAATAATTTATGTGAAATTGCAAGGGGTGCAATTTTACAACATTACATTTTTCCCCCACTTTAGTGGTCATATGAATCTACTCTAATATGCATGTTAAAGGAAATATACTAAACATAAATAACATCATGATACCAAAAGGATACTATAGATGAAGCAGATAACTCTTCGAACTAAGGAATCTTGCCCCCAAGATGAAGACCTACAAAACAAACACATTAGACAAGAAATATCTGCACAATAAAACGATGTTAGAACATACAAATCCATTACACCACAGCCCAGTTAGTACATATAAAAATACATACACACAAGCACACAATAAACTAAGAGATTTGAGTCAGCAAAGTGAAAGAGACCTTAATGTGATAAGTTGTCTCAATACAATGCGTCGTCTCCAAATTAAGAAATGACACATAGAATAATTCTAAAACAGAGAGAAGAATGTAAGGATCGATTGCTTTGAGAGAAGAATGAACCCAAAATTTAGGGAAGAAACCAATGTCAAAGAGAGAAAGAGCATATACTCAGGATGAAGAACACACAAATCTTCGATCTGGTATACACAATTGAGAAGAAAGAGAATTTAAGAGAGAGTAAGGAGGAATGAAAATTCCAAGAGAGATGGCTCCATAGGTCCTCAGACACAAGGAGAGTTGAAAAGATGCACTATAGATCCATAGACCTACAAAAGTTGAACAAAAGGCTCTGTAGGTACTCTCTCCTACAGAGTTGAACAAATTGCACCGAAGGCTCGTAGACCAATAGTGAATAGATCCTGCAGGATGAAAGCACTTTACAAGTCCTCAAACTTGCAAAGAAGGTTCCCCAAGTACTCCCTCCTAAGGGAAGCTCGATGTAGGGGACTCCGCAGAGTCAAATTGGGTCCTCACAGGTGCTCAATCTTGCAAGGTAAGCTTGAATGGATAGATAGTCGGGTTGCCGCCAAGCTAGATGCTAATATGTGAGATAGGTCTAGTCAAGCTACCCCCAAGCTAGATGCCATAAAATTCATCCAAAGGGGTCCATTAGGGACCCTTCAAAAGAAAATGGGTCCACTCAAGGGACCCTTCATTTGAAAGATAGAGAGAAGAGAGGGGATCCTTAGAAGGATGCACATCTCCAAAATAAGTTATCATTGCCCCCAACATACAGGGGAGGAGAACCATGCAAAATACTTAGAACATGCATGATAGAGGTAGACCTCGATATCACTTGTCATTTGAAGAAGATGCAGGTGTATCAACAAATAAATGAGTGATGGCACCTAAATCAATAAGTTGTATTTTATCCTTCAAGGCCTTACATTCACTAGTAGAATGGCCTGGAACTCAATGGTATGCACAAAAATAATGTTTTTCTCTATCATGTTTAAGAAATTTATTACATGTAGGAGAAGGAAGATTAATCAAGTGGGCTTTTATAAGCCTCAACAAAATGAACTCTTGCTCAAATAAAGAATGAGGAGCAGGAAGCAACCCTTTCTCTTATGAAAAAGAGTTTGACTTCTCAGAGGAAGAAGAAACACGAAGATAGAAGACAATGGAGGATGAGTCAACCTAAGAGAATGAGGTTGACTAGAAATCTTGTCAGCACTTAATTGTGGATTCTACTTAAATTTTTCATTCGAGAAACCAAGCCCCAAATTACTCTTATGAGGTGCACATTCTATAGGGACCTAAATTCCTTGTTCATTACGCCCACAACCTTTATGCCCATACCCATATTTAGAGATGATCTTAAAGTTAGGTCCATAACATGCTTGCAAATCTTGAGAAGGAGGAGGATCTTCATAGAGATCATTGTTCCAACAATGGGGATCATACTCTTTTATGAAATTTCCATCAACCTTCTTGATAGGATTGACAACATTAACCTCTTTAACAAAAGTGTGATCATCTTCCTTAGAAGGAGGATCGACATTAAGGACATTCCAACCATTGCTCACATTATCCCGCCATACAAAAAAATAATTATTTTTGATAATGGGTGTGGATGATGTTTTGGAAAGGTTTAAGTGGATCGGGTCAACTTTAAATTCCCTAATGAAGGAATCTGTAAATTCTAAGGAACCCCAATCATCACCAAGACATGCATTCTTTTGAGAAGGACTAGACTTAGGATTTCTTGCTTCAGAAGAATCTTCTTCAGGGACATCTATCTCAAGAGCATCCTTTGTAGTAGGTACTTTTGGAGTAAACATCAACAAATTGGAAGACACCGAGGGGATAAGAGTAGGCATAACCGAAACCTAACTAGCAACTACCATCTCACATAGGTGCATAGCCTCAGGGTCATCCTTTACTGTGACTACTCGATTATTGTAAATGAACTTAATAGATTTATCCAAGGTAGATGGAACTACACCTGTAGTATGAATCCACGGTCTACCAAGAAGAAGGTTAAATGGTAATTTTTCTGACATAAAATATACAAGGGTGGGTATGGTAATGATTCTGAACCTCAAAGGAAAGACTAGCATGCCTAGGGCTTATCGACCGACATTATCGAACCCACGAATGTCAAAAGAAGAAGCATTAAGAGAAGATGAATCATATTAATCTTAGGCAATAGATCAATCCTACATACATTGAATGTCGAACTAGTGTCAGCGAGAGTACATCTAATGCTGATATTATTAATATTAACTATAATCATTAAAGGATCCTGTTTCTGCACATCCGAGGGAAAAAGTTCTTGCAGATAGAATGTCATATTCAAAAAATCCACATAGATATGAGGTATCGTCGACCTAGTAGAAGAATGCAAGAGGATCTTTTGCAAGGCTTCCTGAAGCATACCTTGATAAACCAAAGCAAACTGAAGCAAGTCCCATAGTGAGATCTTAGCCGAAGTAACACAAAGTTTCTCGACAAGATCATAATCACTAGGTGCTTCAGTTGTAGGTTTAGGAGCTTGAAGAGGTCTTGATTGTTTATTCATTCTATTCTTATAAGTATGGGCTATTGCTTTGTAAGAGGGAGCCATAGAAAGATCAAGAGAATTGCTATCAAATGGGACACCATCAATAGAACAAATCCTTTTAGGAGGACTGGTTGGAGTAAGATAAATGACCAACCTCTTAGGCCTCTTAGGGGTAGTAGAGACATAAATTACATTTATAGAATCATCACAACTTGTAGAATAATTATTTGAAGAAATATTTTCAACATCGATTCGGGGAGGATCAAATGTGGAAGGAGGTTCATCGTTCTCTAATGCAGCATCTCTAGAAGAGAGTGCACTAGAATAGAGACAAGATTCATCATTCACTACTACATCATCTCTAGAAGAGAGTGCATTGGAATGAAGAGAAGGCATAGTAGCATTAAGAAAGGTATCAATGATTTCATCTTCTTGCAAAAAAAATATCCACCGATGCAAGAGGAATTTCATGAGAAGGATCAAAGATACCGAGTGACATGGGTAAAGCCAAGTCACCATCACATGCATGAAATGGAACATCATTAACAATTTGAATAGAATTAGATATTGAACTCATAAAAGAAGATATTAAATTCATTTTGAAAATAGTAAGCTAAATATAATAAACAATGAATAAACAATTTAGCTGATCTAGAGCAGTCTAGGGGTGACAAAATTAAGAAAAATCAAAAATCTAGATTTTTTTCGGTATTTTCTAGGTTCTAGTAATTTGCATTTTCGGAGGTCTTTGGAGAAAAATTTGGGGTCAAAACTTGCGTCAATCCCTAAAATTTGATTTCCAAAGGCACATTATTTTAGGGATTGAATTAGTCCTCTTTGAGACTTTTCCAACGATGCAAACAGTTTTGACTTCCGAGCACCAAGTCAAAAGTTATGACCCCACCAAGTTGGGGTAAATAGATTCCTAGTTTTTTGAAAAATAATGTGTTTCACGTCAAGTTCACCAAAATCTAGAGAAAGGGGTTTCTCTACTCATGAGTCTCTATATTCTCAAGAGATTCCCAAGGGGTGAACTACCCTAAACTACCTTAAGGAACAACGTGAGAGTTTTAGAATAAAAAAGATCATGTCATAGAGGTTTTCTAGACAAACTGACGGGATCTCTGCCAAAGGATGGCAACACAAAATGAGGTAAAACGTTGTGCACTAGTGTCTCAGAGGCGTTTTGGCATCTTGTACAGACCAAAGAACAAGAATATCACATAAAACAGTTGAGTGACTACTTCTATTCTGATTTCTAAGAAATATTGGAACATGAGAAAGCAATAAAATATAACAAAATTGAAATAAAGTGAAGTATAATGATAAAGTAAGGGAATAAAATATAGAAACTTCTCACAACAACCCATATAATGAATCCTCCAGCACGTGAATATCTTCAAAACCTACATGTGTAAGATCTGGAGAAAATGTTGGGGTTGTATTGGGGTTTGCCTCAGTCAACCCCTCATTTTGGTGTTCTCACCTCCATGGATATCCAAATAGATAGAGAAAGTGAATAGAGAGAAATGAAATGAATGCAAGGGTGATAAAAGAAATCCCTGCTCAAGGAGGAGAACCCGTATCACAAAATATAGGTGATAAAAGCAATCTCCGCTCAAGGAGGAGAACCTGTATCACAAGGATGTGATAAATTCCAATATGCTCGCAAGCACAACGAAAAGGATATATTAGTTGCAAGGCTAAAGGAATCCAAAGAGGGAGAGCAAGATAGTTTCAAGAGCCAAGAGAGTTGTAAAGAGTGTTGTAAGAGCTTGAGAGTGTTGTTGTAGTGAGCTATAGAGAGTTGTGCAAGCAAGATAGCAAGAGAAAGATGGGAGAAATGTCAAGATAGAAGCCAAGAAGGAGAAGAAGTGGAAGGCCAAATGAATTGAAAAGATAGCATTTAAGGAGAGGAGAGGAAGGAAAAGAAGCTTCTTGAGCTGTTACAGGGTGTCTCAAGCCATTACCACCAAAAAAAGCATGACAAGTGGCAAACATGCTTGGAAATGGTTGTTTGAATGTTGAAATGTCACGATACACTAGCGCGGTGTGCAAACATCTGCGCGGCATGCTAGTGTCTAGACACATCATGCTACAAAATCATGAGGATGGGAAAATCACAAGGTTTGATTCAAAACTAGCGCACGAAGGTAGCTGCTGAAAAAGGGGTTTTGAGCATCCCGAGAGGGGAAAAAGGATTATGCAGGGGAAAAAATGAGCCCACACAAGTGCTAGGGGAGTGGACACTAAAGAAGATGCAAGAATGTATGTGAAATTGCAAGGAGTACAATTTTACAACATTACAACACTACAAATATTGAGTCCTAAACCATTACCAATGAGGATACGCCTAATCCCAAACTTGTTAATAACTTCCAATATCATCAAAGCATCATTTTGTTTATGTGTTTCCAATGGAGGTAGTTCACTTTGATGGAATACAATATCAACATTAACTAAGTTCATACCTTGAATTAGGCCTCCTACATCATTTGGTTGTGCACTAGGAGGGACCAAAACTTTTTGTAAATAATTTTGAAGCATTCAATGGTAAGTTGGTTAGGTTTGAATTAGATTCCACAATGGAATCTTAGCAGGAGTGTTATAAAGTGGCTCCACAAGATCGTACTCCTTTCCACTGTGTTGAGGCAAACAAGGAGCACTAGGTAAAACAGGTTGTGGGAGTGGTATCAATGAAGGAATGGATTGTGTTTATCATGGTTGCATATTATTTATTATCTTATATGTATGATAAATTTTGTGGTAACTTGGTTGTTGCAACACATGATTACTAGTGAATTGTTTTGTGAAATTCAAGATAGAACCTGGAGCTTTTGGTTTGTTTTGAGGTGGTCCTATGATAAGCACAAGTTTGGTTTGGACTTGAGGTTGTTTTATGTGGATAAATGATAATTTGAGTGATTACAATGATTATCCTTTGTTGTGTGGGAATGTTGCAAGCCTTAGTGGATGAGCTTAATGAGATAAAGTCCTCAAGGGCTTCATCTAACATGTCAAAGTCATCACAACTAAAGGGCTTGATGGGTATACAATGCACTTGTAGAAAGAGATTTGACATGATCAGATGACTATGCTTTCTCCAAGATTAATCATTAATTTACAATTCATGTTTAAGCTAACTAGGGTTAAAAATAGGTTTATAGACCTATTATAGATCTAGAAATCAAATTGCAGAGCTACAAACTGATAGAAAATATTAGTTTGTTCTTGGGTTCTGAAGTTGTTTTTGGAGGACTTGGACACCCAAGGGTGCCTAGGTCTTGGTAGGGATTTTTCAAAACTGTCAGTTTCAGAGGATTTAGTAATAGAGTTTAACTATATGAATGTTTGCAAACCTAGCTTTAGAATTGGTTCCACTATTGTTTTGTGAGTTTCTAATTTGTGTAATGTGTTGTAACAATCTAGGATTTTAATTTTTCACAAAATGAAGACTAATTTACCTAGTTTATGCAATGATTCAAAAAATACAATAAATTGTCCTATTTCAGAATTTCAAGTGCTCAAGAGTAAAATTATTTCAAGATTTTCAACAAGATAAATAAAATGACAACTTTCTTTAACATGTAATAAAACTATTTCAGAATTTCAAAACAAACCCTTTCCTAGTAGAAATAGAATGAAAGTACAAGGACAAAAATATGTGCAAAGTTTCACTCACCTATAGCAAGACAAGGACACCCAGGGGCATTTGGTCCTTGACAAGGGTTCAAAAATTGAAAAACTGAATGTTTATGTTGTTTAAGGTTTTTTTTTGTTTGCAAAATGTTTTCACAGTGATTGTTTTCTATAATTTCTTAATGTAAGTGGAATGCAAGTGTATGGAAATATTTGAACAAAAAATCACACTTTTGAATGCAAATATGACCTAAATGACTAAAACAAACCCTAATGCAAGTTATGATGCAATATGACATGCAATTTTTTATAATAAAAAATATGATGCAAGGATGAAACCTTGAATGAGATGCAAAAAAATGCAATGCAAGACCTATATCTAGGGTGAATGAGTGTGATTTTCAGAAGGTCTATGATGTAAAATATTAGGTTCACTAAAATGTAACATATGAAAAATGGAACCCTAAGTTAAAAGCATAAAACCTATGATCAATTACCTCCCTTTTCAAAGGTACATTAGAATGCAAATCAACAAGGTGAATAGATTAACTTTCAACCATGAAGGTGAGTCAATAAGACCTGGATCTACATCCTTGGGGCCTTGGAAATGGATTGGAATGATTTGGAATGATTAACCTAATTGAACTATATGACCTAATATGAAAAAATATAGTATTCTGGAAACACGGACTGAAATAGCAATTTGTAGGTAGATAAGGGAAGTGCAGAATAATATGTACCTATCATAAAAAGTTGGAGTTGGGTCCTTGTAGACCTTGTCTGAACTTTAAAACTTGATCTTGTAGCTCTTTGTCTACTCTTTGTTATTTTCCCTACAAACCTTTATCTTCGGATGTGAACCTGCAATAAATTTGAAAAATAGATGGTGGGGGTGGCTATATAGGAGCTTGCCTTAGTCAAGCCCTTGTTTTGGTATTTCTACCTCTATAATAGCCAATGGAAATGGTTGATAATAGTGTGTGTGACGTAACCTTATGTGTTTCTAAGGTTGTATGAGCTAAAATACAAAGAAACCCTACTCAAATGTGTTAGAGAGAGATTTTTATATGAAAATGACAAGATCTACCTTGGGAAAAGTCAAACACCCTTAGTAAATATGAAATGACATGATACCTTGCTTTAGGCTATAAATAATATGAAGCTTGAAGATGAGAACACTAGGAAACATGTCATTAGGTTGAAGAAAATGACCAAATGCATCTCCCAAACCAAGAATCCATCATGCTCTTCTATTGACATCAATATTCAATCATGACATAGGGCTTGATCAAAATCTGAAAATGAGCTTGAAAACCTACAAATTCAAGTGTGGTGAAATTATCTATTGATTCTCTTTTCTTCCCTTGTTTCTTTCTATTTGAAATGGTGAAAAGACTAGGTATTTATATGCATTTCTCTAATTTCCTGGCAATTAGATCTAGAAAGTCAAAATATGAAATTTTAATTTTGAATGTTAAAATGTTGACACCAACATATTAAAAATTGGTCCCCGACAAGATAGAGGGTCCCATACTCCCATGGGAATATGGGCCTTGTACCTATTTCCCATGACACAAAGTATTAGGGGAAAAGCATTAATTGGTTGCACTTTTTCAATGCTTGTAATTTTGTCAAAAAATGATAAAATAGGCCTTAGAATGCATAATTTAGGAGATTAAGGCCTAGTTAAGAGGTGTTGGAAATGCATAAATGAAAGGGTCACTAAAATAGGTCCAAAATAATCATGAAGTTGTATTATCACCTAAAAGGGATTCTAATTTTCTACACTACAGTATCATGCGTGAAGCTACCCAACATGTATTGTCCTAAGGTGAGATAGAATTATTTTGAGGGTGTAAAAATCCTTCAAGGAAAAGAGGAAGGTGATCCCTAGTTCCATTGGAGACCTAGCTATCCCCTTTTGAGAGCGGATTATGCTTAAGCACAATCCTTCAATATTTTATCACTTAGGCCTCCACTAGTGTGACACACCTTGATTGAATAGCATAGGTTGTTATCATGTTTGGCATGTAATTTTTGTGTAATATCAATGAAATTTTTTTATTATTACCCTATAAATATCAAAAACCCATTATGTCTTATTGATTTATTCTTCTTGTTCTTTCCAAAATTCTCAAAAACAGTTAAATTTTCCAAAAAAACCCATAAGATGGCATAATTGACTGATCAAAACTTGCAATTGTTTATCCTCTGTCACAACTGTCTATCATTTAGTGCAATTGACTGAACACATAGAGCTTAGAAACTTCATTTTTACTTGAAACTATACAATTTAACCTCCATGTTGCATAATTGATCATTTAAACTGTCTCAAAAAATAGAATCTAATCCTAAATTGAGAAATTTTACATAGAATTGCATAATTGACTCTTTGTTTTGCACAATTGATTCATCCTATAATGTATATTTGTCAATTGTCTCAATTTATTTTGACTATTACCAAATATACTATTATA